>BJKM01000169.1:217500-485000 GCA_015082035.1 Chaenogobius annularis | reverse complement strand
GCCGTCAAAACGAGATCAAGGCCCGTTCTCTCACACACACACTTCATGCACTGAGCAATATCGGACACGCTCTCCTATATCTATCTAACACTATCAGGTATTCTACTCAGCGAACTCATGTTGTAGATATTTATTATTTAGGTTGCAACCGATCTGACCCCCTCGCCCCTCCTATCGTCCAATTGAAAGTGTACCACTGTTGACCGCAAACCTGTGTGGCAGCCCGGGACGGTCCAAGTGAAAGCGAAGGGCTTTAAGAGCGTCATCTTTGCCTCCACACCGGCCAGACCATTCACACGCGCGTACATACAATTGTACTATGATTTCTTATTTATTTTCTACACTGACTATAACTATAATATGAATAATAAATAAATAATAAATCACTATTGGACACTTTTTACTCATGTTGTAAATGAATTGCGGAAAAATGGCAATTGTGTAACAGGATTAAAGCATTACATGTTTGTAATGACAGTGTAAGGACAAGAACCATGTAAAAGTCCGGAACACAAATTTGCAATGTAAACATTTGACTCTTGAGGCGACAATGTATAATTTTGTACTCTATCTCTTTGAATCTTAATTAAATGCCCCCTTACACGCATTTACAAGTTACTTTTGACTTTTTACTGGATATTTTGTTCATTCTGTTTGAAATTCCATTGAGATTTTACGGTAAACACTATAAAATGTTGTGAATTGTAAGGGTGGCAGATTTTTTTGGGGGGGTTTATTGTCTGTTTTCAGATGATAAAAAGATACACAAATTGAAAATGTCTCAGTATAAAATATTTATTCTGTCAAATGGCAAAGATGGGATATATTGTTATAAATGCTCTTGTTAATGAATGCCTTTGTACAGTAGTGAATAAGCTTTTCATTCTCCTGTTTTGTAACTGATGGTATTCAATGTAGGTATTATTATTATTAATATTGTATTTAGAGGTATGAAAAGACTGCAATATTTTTGACTATTTAAAGTAATTTTGAACTATTTAAAGAGGTACCTCAGGCTATGATGTTGTAAGATGGGTTGGATGCGTGTTTGCAGGTGAACGGACGTAATGCTGGTGCTTCAGCCAAACTAAATTCTTTGTTGAGCTCAGACAAAGACAATGCCTACAATTGGGCTGTGTACGCTCTTCTGTGAACTATATGAAATGCTATGTTTTATATTCAAATACAAACCACAGAATTACGTGTCAAGTTTGTCATTTTTCCTTTTTATTGTTTGCTTCACAAGATTTGTATCCAGCGTGGGGTCAAAGTGCACATAAAACCATACTGACCAACTCATACCAACAGTACTTAAATGAGGGGTATTGTGACTCTCTTATGCAGGTATAGCAATTATGGTTTGGCTTCGGAAAGACAAAATATCTGAACAAGTACATGAATAAAACACAAATAAACACAAACAACTGGTGAAGAGGCTTTGACAGACTGATGCAGTAAGCAATAGTAGGAGTTGAAAAAATTGATTTTGATCACTGTCACACTGTGATATTAACTATGGTCATTTTTTCAAACTTAACATTAAAAAAATACATTTTGTGAGGGTGTGCAACATATAAAAAGTGCCTCAACTTTGCTTTACAACGATTTGTCACATTCATCTTCTATAGCTTCCTGTATATCTCGGTATCAAAGCTACGCCCTCAGTCTAAACCAGGCTTTTACAATAAGTGTGTACTATAGGGCCAATGACTTGATTGGTGCTTTAAAAAGAAATAATCTTGCTAAATAATTCAAACTAAACTTTGGGAATAGGCTGTAATAAACTTGTGCAAAAATGTCGAGATTGAGTCCATATGTGAATTTCTCTCTCACAGGACTCTGAGTGGCAAAAATCCCACAGTGTGCATCTGCCCACAGAGCACTGGGAGGCATTAGGAAATATACCGCTTCAGGGGCAAAGTGAATAAGATGGCAAACGCAATCGCATCAATCACTGCTGCCTGCTCCACACCCCACACAGCCTCCCTGAGGCGCAGAGAGAATCTAAGCTCCCACATACGATTCATCATTCAAACAAGCGTGACCATATCCACAGTTCTGCCGTGACTATCCCACCAGCAAATGTGGTTCAGGAATCACAAACACGTCCCCCACATTTGGCTTTTGCACTGACAGATACTCTCTTACACTTTAGTCAGAGGAGTGGTTGCATGTGGCATCAGATGCTTAACCCATTGAGACGACGCATGTCTCCTATTGCCTCGGCCATATGCTACAGTTGAAACAGACGGGTCAATAAATATTCCCTCCTCACACACTGGATGTGAGAGCTGGGGCAGCTGAAGGCCACGAGAGGACAAAAGGGGGGAAGGGCAATGGCATTAATCAGCTTTAAAATGAGATTTAAAGCCCCTGCAATGTCTTTATAGCCCACTACTCTCCGTCAGCCTTTAACTTAACCACGTGTCAGAAAAAACTGTGAATCTTTTGGTAATCACACATAGCAGATGAAAGATAATAGAATCACTGCAAATGTCAAAATCAAATATAACTATACTGAAGGATGAGGGCTTTTTACTCCAGTCAAGCCTCCCTTGAGCATAGTTGTTTTATGAGGCTTCACATGAGTGTCATCTGCCACACACATTTCTTTTATGTCGATGAACATGTGAAACAGGTTGGTGCATATGTTGTTAATAATGGTGTTTTGGTGAAACAAAGGCATATGTAGTGTACATATAATTCTAGCTCAGCATGTGCTTAAGTGACAGCTACAGTGTGCGATACCAGTGGATCTGGTGTTTGTGGCTTAACCCTAGCTTTCCCATTCAGGGCCCACGGGTCCTTCATCATCGCTGTCCGACTCTGGTGAGGCCTCTTTGATGCGCCGCAGTGCATCGTGGATGCTTTTGGTGAGAGGATCTGTGGGAGCAGCTAACACTCCCTGATCCTTTCTGTCTTTCTGCGGGACACGCCTCAGTTTGACCCCTTTACGAATCTGGGCCAAGATGCTGTTTGCATCATTATCTGACTTTGCTGGAGGCATGGATCGCTGATCAACCTTCTTTAGGTGAAAGCTGCCTCTTTTTAAAGATGCTAACACTTCATCCATTGGTGAGCTCACTGCAAATACAAATAATACAATTAGATGTTGGCAGAAGTGTGGACTCACAAAATTGTAACTAAATAATCACTGCACGTTTCTTAATACCTCTTCTGCTCTGGGTTTCAAACTCTGTCTTCTTGAGCTTTTTCCGTGCACTGACCAACTGGCTGCTATCGAAGAATCGCGGTACAAATGGGCCGATGGGGGAAAGAGAAGAGTCTTCTGTGTCACTATGAGTGGTCTCACTTGGACCAGGTTGAAGCGACGGAGAGGTCTCTTCTTTGGCAGGTGGCGGTGGAGGGGGCGGGGGTGGAGGAGGGGAGATGGGAGATGCCAGTAAAGAGGACAGGGAGCAAGGAGAGCAGGAGTCCACAGAACAGGGCACGGGTAGCAGCGGTAGACATGTGGTGAGCGATGAGACCGGCTGAGTGGTCAGTGTGGGGCTGGGGTCTGTCTGTACACTGGTGCTCTGATACAGCGGCTCTGGTTCATCTTTACTGCTCCTGTGTCTTTCTCTTCTCCTGCTGTGAGGGACACGCAGCCGAGTCGACTTCAGTATGACCTGGCCTGGATACCTCTGAAGGAGAACGTTTTAAGTGTGTTTTAAGTGTGTTTTAACCAAACGAAAAAAGATTTAACAATGTACCAACCTGTTTAAAAGTCCGTAATCTGTCCAGAGTTTTTTGCCTTTCCTGACTTACGTTGCAGTTTTTCCTCTTGTCATCTTCCACTTCCCTGATTTTTAGCTAATTTATACAAAACAAGGAAAGTGATTAGAAGGAATCCTGCTATTCAATAAAATGTCTGTATTTGTCTACAATACCTTTTGAGGCATACAGTCTTTTTGAAGTCCCTGCTGCTTCTCCTTGTGATTAAACGTACAAATATCCTATAGGATAAAAAAAATGAATCAAATAATTTTAGGATATCTAATGCCAAGAAAGTGTTTAGTAATAGATATACCCTTTTGTTCCGAAGATAGGAGCGCTTTGCACTGATGCGTCCTCTTCTGGTCTCCAGCTGCCGGGCACTGTCCTGTAGTCTTCTTATCACCTCCTTCTCTTCAGTGTCAACTTCAGTTATATCATCTGCACTTTCAAAGGTATCATAGTAGACCACTTCTTCCTGACGCTCTAAAATTAAACATATTAAATAATCCTGCTGGTGTAAGACCAGTTTCCCTTGGATTGGTCCTCAGATGTACAAAAGCTGCATTCTTAAATGATAAATCCAGGCTGAAGCTTTAGCTGCTGCTATAATCAAGAGTTCAAACTGAACTTGCCCTTCTGGTGGCAAAATCTGACATTTTCACCACAGGCGGGACAGAATGTGAAAGTGAAGCTAGTGTCCAGGTTTTTATGTTAAAATAAGCAAAACATAACTGACGTGGATTCCACTTGATTGAGAACTTTTTATTGACAGTAAAACAAAATACAAGATAATCCCAAACTCATGGATTTGGGGACCTGCCAGCCTAAGGCACACCTGTGCAATATTATACTGCCTCATCAACATCTTGATATGCCACACTTGTCAGGTGAGATGGATTATTAATGTTAATTGCTCAGTAAAACATATTTTTGACCAATTTGAGGGATATGGGTCTTTTGTGTACAGAAAAGTTTCATATATTTGAGTTCAGTTCATGAAAAATGGGAGCAAAAACTAAAAGTAAAACTCTATTCTTGGGTTGGTACGGCGTTATCTCCAGCTGAGCAGCAGCAGCAGCAGCTACAACCTGTGCTGTCAGGACTCTGTGTTCAGAGTGTGCACAGAGCTGGCAGCGAGGTCTTGGAATGAACTCGAGAGGGAGTTGAAATTATAAGAGCTGGGTTTGTTGGACTCTTTCACTTTTTAATGAACGTGACACAAAATCGACCGATAAATGTCCGTCTGGCATTCACTCGGACATTGTTGCAAAAAAGATTTTTAATCGGAATGCGTTTTTATCCAGGTTATATAAAGGTAAAATGATTGTTTTTTACATATATATCCTGAATCACGTGCACAGTACAAGTTGATTGTGTGATTGTAAATGTACCTGCCATCTGCCTCCGGATGCTCTCCAGCTGAGCAGTGAGGAGCAGCTCTTCACACTGCAGGATTTCAGCCTGGATGTCATACAACTGAAGTTGGAGTTCATAATATTGCCTTTCCATGTGGTCTAAAAGGGCCATTGCATCGTCACTGCTGCAAAGGCTCTGCATCTGAGAAGACACATCTAAAAGTAAAAAATCTAGATCCATCAAGTTAAGACATTATTTGGTGCTTTGTGGTTTGAACCTGCCTCTTCTTTCAGTGCATGTTTCCTTTGCTCCAAAGAGATCTCCTTGGCTCTTTGCAGTTGAAGAGTTTCTTTAGCTACAGAATAACGTAGTCTTTCCATGCGCTCCACTGCTGCTGTCCAAGAGGCTTTACCAAATTTACGCTGGTCTAACTTCATCCGCTCATAAACTCCTGCACAAAAAGCTTATCAATATCCTGAAAAAGGGGAACACCTACTGGGCATGCTGAAACATTACACCATGCAACAAACATCTTAGTAAGCAAATCAATCTATTGCCACATTACATTAACAATATGCAAATATGTGGTTTCATAGACTGTGGTGTACGAATACAGAGCGGAGTGACTTTGCATAGTAAATCTACTGGTAGAGTTGTTTGATCAATAGGTTGTCCTTGTTCCTTCCTGTGTGTGTCAAAGCGTCCTCATTAATACAAAATCACTTTTGCCCTGAGTTAAAATCCACACAGGTCAATAGTTCCGGCGTGTCAGCATGACGAGTGCAAGTGTGTTTATTCTTCTTCAGCAACATTGTCAGCGACAGTAATGGGACACTATACCTTTCTGAGCCCTGGCAGTGATCTCAAAGTATTTAACAGTGAAGTCCTGGATGTTCAGGACGGCCTCCTGAGCCTTCTTCTGCCAGTCACAGTCCTCTTGTTTAAGAGCTTCAACTCTCCGAGGTCCCAAATAATCATTTGCCAGAGAAATCTAAAAAACATGCATGTACACATTAATGTGTGTGTATATGAATATATATATATATATATATATATATATATGAATATATATATATATATATATATATATATATATATATATATATACACACACACACACACACACACACACACACATACACGTGCAATTAAAGTCAATTAGTTCAAGTCTACACTACAAAATACATAAGTTTCATTTGAAATGTATGTATAAGATGGACACATTTTTAGAGTAAGTAAAATTACTCTTACAAAAGGAAAGTGATTTACAACCAGCATTGAATATTTTTACATATTTTCAAATTTTTAAGACTTTGTAGACAGTAGATATCAAGGACAGAAATAACTAACCAGATAAATGTATTGCATTGCAGCCGTGACTGTAGATGGTCCCACAATGAAGATAAAGTATCATGTACTCTGTTTTCATGAGCATTCATCAGTGCCAACTACCTTGGGTGAGATGACAGTTCTAATGTCTTTACAAAATGTTTGCGTAAGTATGTGTAAATGTCACGCCTCTACTTCAGGAGCACCAAATATGCAGCAGCACGTTGGGGGTCCTCTTGCATGTGGGGTTCCATGGTGTAATGGTTAGCACTCTGGACTCTGAATCCAGCGATCCGAGTTCAAATCTCGGTGGGACCTGAGCTTCTTTTCTTAAAGTATTGCAAACTATTTGCTGTTTAGATTATAAAACATTTATCAATCAGTCTTGAAATTCCTAATCCATTAGTGATGTTGAACCCAACAATTTGTAACATTGTTAAAACATGACAAAGTTATGTTAAATGATAAGAAATCATTTCAACAACTTTGGTTCTCTTGACACTTGCAGTCTCCTTGTTGGTTGAGACAACATAAACTTAAAGATTCACAAGATTTGTACACAAATTATTAATACAACTAAAAAAATATTCTATCCTTAAATTTAGCTCAATTTAGCTTTAAATAGATCAAACCTATTAGTAACTTGCATATGAAAATAGGGTTGTTAAAAGTTTTGAAAATCAGATACTAATCTATACTAAAACTAGTATCAAATTAGGTACTCATTTGAACAAGTATCGATGCTCCAAAAATCATTTTAACAGAAAAAATGTGACCTTTCCTGAAAAGTTTTAGAATATGTTTGAGCTTAATCAAAGAATGTTGAGAATGTCAGTCTATTGTTTAAAACCTTGAACTAAAATGGAGAATTTGAATTATTAGTGTGGTATCGAAATCGGTTTTGAGAATTGAGTATGTTCCATAGCATCAAAATGAATTTGAAACTATAGTATCGTGACAACACTGTAAGAAAATAAGCCTAAGTCCCATTGATTAAATATAGTATTTGTTATTAGGAAAGTTTAGGCAAGAAACGTTATCGTAAAGTTGCTACAAGCAATTAGTTTGCTTTAATAATTGTTTTGATTGGTTTACAATTGAAAATTATTATTTCTATTGAACGCTGAGGTTTTTAAATACATTTTTAACCAAATAAAGGTTGAAATATGGTGAATGAAGGCTAAATAATATTTGTGAATAAATGTATTTTTGATGTAAATCAGAAATAGTTTGACATGTCTTTGTCTTTGTACATGTGTTTCAGAGTCTGTATAGTCCAGTTACCGTTTTCCATGATCAAAATATGATCAGGATTATTTTAATTAACAATTATTTTGCTTCATTGTAACCCTACTTTATAGCAATATTCGACTGGTTACCTTGATCTGCTGTCTGCGTAGCATTGCTAGTTCCCTCATGTCTCTGAACGGCTGCAGGAGGAACTGGTACAGCTGAGTGGACGCCTCCAGTAAACCACCAAACACCAGGTCTTCCTCCTCATACAGCTGCAGCAGATCCACCATGCTGTCCATGCTCCCGTGCCTCTCCAGCAGCTACAGCACAAACCAACAAAAATATATCACACACCTCATCTTCTATTGTACAGGTTCTCAAACTGTGGTACGTGTACCACAGGAGCTCTTCTACTGGTGGGACACGGACACGTCCGCAGTTCTACTGTTTACGTCATTTAAAGTCCAGTTTATCCACATTGTTGCTCATCTTTTTGAGTAGGAACTACTGTGGCAATGTTGTAGGCACTGTTTATGAAAAAATATGCCCCATTCACACCTTTTGTTTGGCCACCAGGGGCCTCAAGTCTGCATAATGCAATGCCCACTTGGCCTTAGACAGTTTTAATCAAAAGAAATGGGGGTCTTTATGTTGTTAATTAACGGCTTATGGCAAATACAGTAATGCTGCAAAACTGTAGCACTTAAGTCATGTGGTATTGTTATTATTTACACTGTCAATGTCAAACCATCACATGTGGTTCCATGGTGCATCTATGGATATATTACCTCCGTCAGAAGTTTGGAGGCCCGATGTAAAGCCTCTTCATACCCGGACTGCTTGAGTTCACTCAGGCTCTCGTAATACTCATCCGTGTCCTCGTTTTCTGTGAACAGCACCTGCGACAGTATCTTCCACCCACACGTGTCCAGTGCATGGCCCAAGTACCGCTGTAAACTGAAGCACAGCTCCTCCATCTCCGCCTGGGACCGCTCCGTGGGGCCGAAGAGCACGCTCCACATCCCCGCAGGTTCCTCCGGGAACACCGGGAGGTACGGCTCTAGAGCCGAGCTGACGGAGCACAGCTGCTGGTGCACCGTCCGGAGGTCGTGGAAGGAGAAGAGCCCTGCCCAGCTGCAGTCCTCCGTCTGAAGGCTCTGCTCCAGCTCAGGACTGTCGGATCCAGAACTCAGCGCATGAAGCACTTCGGTATCCGTGCTCAGAGGAGGCTCGTCCTCACCCTGAACTTTACCGGGGCTGGAGGTTGTTGCGGAGGTTGATGGGAGCGTCGAGCATCCTTTCGTTTCCTCTTTGGCCGTGATCCTGACAGATTCAGAGTCTCGAATCAGGCTTCTTCTCTGCGCCGTCCTGTTGTGACAAGTAATGGCACATTTCCCCTCCACCTCATTCCAGGCCACAATAAAAGCGAATTTATGTTTCTCCTTTTCCTCAAACACATTTGGCCGAACCGCTACCCACCCGGACTCCAAACTATCCTCCATGGTGAACGACATCTCTTGACCCCGCGGAAGACTCTTCGCGCTAAACCTGCGTCAAAACAACCGAGTGCGCACACATGAAGGGGGGTCGTCTGCTACGGTGTCATCCAGAGAGAAAAGCGGAGTCAGAGTCATGATGTTTGGATGCACTGGATGAACGCTGCGGACTGAACCAACAGCAGCGGAGTCGCGCCCCGTGTTTGGCTACGATATCATGCCAGCTTTTCCTATTCAGTCCGTTATTGGCGTTTGCATTTGTCTTGGCGATGCGACAGTGCGAGTAACAAACCCAGTGTTGCGCCGCGGCGGCCCAGATCCAATCGTCGCCACAAAATCATTCAAAGCCCTCAAAATGAAGCCTCATTTTCCATCACATTTCGCCCGCAGAGTGAGATGATAAGTTGTGTGGATAAAAACAAACGCGATGTTGAACTCCTCATTTGGCCTGCAGCAGGACGAGCGCGAGTCTGCACAATAACACTGACGCTGCTGCGTTTACGTGCGCCTCAAAAAAATCCAAATTTACAGGTTTCAGTGCAATTACCGCAGAGATGTTGAGTTAAAATAAATAAAACGCATGTCGTTAGAGCTGATGAAGAAACTTGTAAAACGCAACAATCTGATTACACGGGTTTCACGTTTCTCTGTCTGCGTGCGTCTGTGAAGAAGACCAGTCTGCAATGATGCGCAAGGCTGGGAGTGTTGCGTGAGGTTAGTTTCTCCCATGTTAATAGTGTTTCAATATGAACCCCACAAAAGTAACGGGGTATCAATGGACTGTGCAGTCAGAGGCAGAGTAGTAAGAACATGCACTTAAGTAAGAGCAATGTTACTTTAAAATAGAAATGACTACAGTAGAAGTAAGATGTAGTGAAGCAGTGAGTAAATGTAGCCTAATCACTCAAAACATTAGATGATTGTATTTCCAAAGAATAGACACAAACGTTCCAAAAAGCAATCATAAGGTAAGGTGTTTAATATCGTCAGGGTTATTTGGTCACTTCTAGACTCAGAGTGGACGAGTAAGATGTTCGGTGGTACTGTAAGAGTACTGTGGCACTGTCAAATACCATATACAAGAGTAACGAAATGGTGGAGTAAAACTACTCTGAAAAGTGCAATATCTTCAAAAGATTACTCAAGATTTAGATTTAACAGCCTAATCACATTTATACTAATTTAAAATGTAGAAAACATACAGTAGTGTGAGACTAAACAGACGATTGGTGTCGTCTTTCTTCATTCATCCGCTGGTGTGGCCATTGATGGGCATTTGGGACGCCCAGATGCTGGTAGAAGATTTTGCCAGTACTCTCTGCGAGCCCTGTGAGAAAATGTGTTTATATATTTTTCATGTGCTGTGTTTGTGTCCATGGTATTTGTCATGATCTGCAGGATGAATGCAAGCTGCTTTTCCTCACCTCGCTCTGACCCAGGGTTTAGTGTGCATCTCCAGGCTTCCCCCCACAGGCCGTGCTTCTCTGATGCAGGAGGAGAAAGCCCCTTTCTGCTCGTAGCTCTTCTGATATGGCTCTGATATGATAGGCCTCAAAGCCACAGCAGCCGCCGATGTAGCGGATCCAGCCTCATACGCCTCTCTGGCATATTTGTGCACATCCCAGCGAGTCAGAGTCCTGCACTCCAGCGCTGGAAACAGAAGCAGTTATTTTTTACTGGGCATGTCTGATGAATACAATAATGTTTACAGTAATAATTTACCAAAAAGGTACTCTGGTAAACTGATGTAACCAGTCAGGTTACATTCAGGTGTGTGACACCCCAGAGGCTGGATCATGAGGTGGGCTTTGAGACCTGCCCTCTCCAGCCCCTCTCTCATCAGCTTCACTGTTTGGATACAGGCTGTGGGGTCCAAGTGGCAGTTTACTCCAACAATATCAGCTCCTGCTTTGACCAGGCGAACGGCACAGTCTCCAGGAGGAAGTCCGTTCATGTCTCCATGAGGAGAGATGCACATTGTGGCTCCCACAGTTTTACCACTGGTCTTCAGGACCTCGACTGCCCATGCGGCTTCTCTGCATATCTGAAGAACTATTAATGCAGCATTGTTGCAATAAATGTGGGGCATGCAGAAGATCATAACAAAAGTTTGACCACACATACCTCAGCTATGAAGAAGTCAATGTCCTTCTTTAGAAATCCTGCACCTGTTTCTTAAACAGAGACTTAACCTCTGCCTCGTTGTGATTTTCCAGGTAACAGGGAGTTTGGGACACACAGCCAGCCACCAGAGCGTTCCCCTCATCAGCCACCTCTCTGGCCAAGTCACAGGCCGCTTCATTGATCTGAGCACCCTGCATAACATGAACCAGATTAGTCATAGTAATAATAATAATAATAATAATAATAATAATAATAATAAATAATAATATAATAATATAATAAAATAATAATAAAATAAATAACAATAACAATAACAATAATAACAATAATAATAATTAATTATAGTAAAACTCTATAGACTATATAAAAAACACTCAAATGTGTAAATATGTAAAATAATTCGTTTTACATACATTTGTTTACAGTGCAGTCATATTTTAAACTCTTATTTTGCACTTACGGTGATGTTGGTGACATTCCCGCTCAGCTCCAGCTTGTCCTCGCTGCAGTAAAAGGTGAATGTCTGAAGCACATCAGCCCAGCTCTGAGGAACTCCCTGTGCAGCTGGCGCACTGACATGACCAACACAAGGACATGTCACATACAACTGCCATGGACAAGTCGAAGGAAAACCCACCACAACTTCATTTTGCAGATTTGATCACCTCAACCAAGACCCCAGGCTGACAAACCTGCTTCAGGGTGTGTGAACAGCTGCTTCAGGGGTCCAGTGTCCAGCCTTCACATAACCACGTCTCTCCAACTGCAGCACCATCCCACCATCACCGACAATCACCTCCCCAGCATTCAGCCGCTGCAGGATGTCCTGAGGTGGGCAGGGAAGTACTGACCATGAACCTCAAAATCGTGAATTGCTTCATAATGATGTTAGTCGAATTTATAAATGATTCGCCTAATCAAACCCTACTACCCCTGGCAAGATTAACTCCAGCCCCTGCCATTTTGGCCCATCAAGTGCCCTTTACCACCCTTAATTACACATGGAAAGAGCAATAACTTGTTCCCTGGTGCACACGTTGGCCTACACATCCGCTGAGTGTTATGAATGTCTAAGTAAAGTCCTGCTCCACGCGCCTTATCTCCTTCATGTACGCGTGAGCCCCTGTCACCCGGATGGTCTCTGCACGGGCCCTTGACAGGTAGGCCCTAAACTAAAGCCTACTCGCTTTATCTATTGAAATATCGGCTCGCTTCTCATGGTTTTGCTGCAGGCAAAGACAAGTCTGGCCAAAGTGCAAGCGGCCATACGACGGAAGACACGAGGACGAGTTTGGAGGACTTACCCGTTTGTTCCTTTCCATTACTCACTTCTGTTCAGTCCAGGCGAGCTAAAATAATAACGCAACAGATTCACCGTGCTCCAGACGGTCCCCGGTCACACTAAACTGAGGACATTTGTCCCCGTGGCACGTCCTGCAAGACTAAACTGGACCGACCCTGGACGTGGGCAACTCTCGCGCGCTGTAACTTTAAGAGTCGCAATAAACACGGGGCGTTCGCTGCGCGGATAAAGCTGGGTCGTACGGAAATTCAGGATGGATTCTAGTTCTGTTAAATGTTCTGTCGCGTTCAACACAGAGGGACAGTTTCAAAAACGCTGAATGATTCAACAGTTCCCAAAATGAGGCGCGAGACTGAGCGCCAGGGACTGCAAGCGATCCAAAAAATGTACTCGAGTAAGAGTAAAATGACTAAACATAATATTATTCATGTAAGAGTACAAAGTAGAGGTAAGAATAGAACATTAAAAATACTATTACTATTACGTAAGACTAGGCGCGTTCGTGTTTAGCTGCGCCTCGTCTGGATGATCGATGAAAGTCGATATAAACGCCATCGTCGAGCAACACCGAATCGAATGTGCGCAGGTCCCGCTTGTCCCGAACGCGCCTAATAACGTGTAATAGCAGCAGGTTAATGTAAATGTAAGAGTATTACCTCCGGCCCCGTCAGAGCATCAGTTTATCTAAAATAGTATGTGCATATTGTCTAGTAAAAAAACCCACACTGAACCAAAACAACCCTGAGTGAAATCAAAGCATATTTAAAGACCACCTGTCTCCATGGAGAAATGATTGCTTTGCCTGGACTATTCCACCGCAAAGCATTAAACTTATCCATCTCCATGCAGACAAGCTGAAGGTACCACCAGGACAAGTTACAGCTCAGACTTGGGGGGAGAGACTCGTTGGTCAATTTCCAATTTTGGTTTGATTTTTATTTTTATTTTTTAAACATAATAATAATAATAATAATAATAATAATAATATTAATAATGATAATAATAATAATAATAATAATAATAATAATAATAATAATAATAATAATAATAATAATATATTCAAATATTGGAAATGGGAAAATTGTGTATTTGTTTGGTTTTTGTGTATTTTCCATTTAAAGACAACAAATCAAATGACAAGCTGGGCCTTTTTTCAAGTTTGTGAGCAATAAAAACACAACTAATTAGTAAAGGCTGTTAATTTAATTCCATACAGTAATTTAAAAAAAAGCATACATGGAGACAAGCAGGTGGCGTACCTTCTTCTAGAAAAGTCCTGCATTGCACCTTTAAATGTAAATTATTATATTATGGTTTTAATGTGATAAAATATAATATAATAATAATGATGATGATGATGATGATAATAATAATACTACACTGAAATGAGATAAATAAAAGTCAGACAAAATTATACTTTAGCGTCCATCTACATAGTAACTTATGCTTGTTACTGAACCCACAGAGATTGGGATGCCAGCTGAATGTTTATATAATTTTCTATTACAGCTTAATAGTAAATATTTAACTTTCACGGGTTCATTCCACCACATTTATAGACAGCACGACAGATATAGCTCCAGAGTCGGACACTGTTCTGTTATGTGTTGTCTTATCTGATATGACTGAGTTGCCGCTTCACCCACTGATTGGCCAATGACCTTCAAGCACACAGTAAATCATCTGTCATTTTAACCATATGTCTCATAGCTTATCATATTATAGTGCTGTGTAATGCTTGACAGATAGATACATGTATTTACTAATACATTAATCATGAGAACACAAATCTGCAGCACTAAATCCTTGGTCGTTGCATAATAATAGAGCACAAAAATCAATTATTTTTATTCGTCCGCTGGTGTGGCCATTGATGGGCATTTGGGACGCCCAGATGCTGGTAGAAGATTTTGCCAGTACTTTCTGTGAGCCCTGTAAGAAAATGTGTTTATATATTTTTCATGTGCTGTGTTTGCGTCCATGGTATTTGTCATGATCTGCAGGATGAAGCTGCTTGTCCTCACCTCGCTCTGACCCAGGGTTTAGTGTGCATCTCCAGGGCTTCCCCCCACAGGCCGTGCTTCTCTGACGCAGGAGGGAGAAAGCCCCTTTCTGCCCGTAGCTCTTCTGATATGGCTCTGATATGATAGGCCTCAAAGCCACAGCAGCCGCCGATGTAGCGGATCCCAGCCTCATACGCCTCTCTGGCATATTTGTGCACATCCCAGCGAGTCAGAGTCCTGCACTCCAGCGCTGGAAACAGAAGAACAGAATTAAACATTGATGTTTCAAAGGAGATGACATAATAGGGAATAAAGAGATTTAGACTTGAACAACATGGTACTCTTGAAAATTAACATATTTTTCCTGACATTTATTGTACAAAATGTTTTTTATAGCCTAATAGTTTTTCTCAACAAATATTATCATTTTTACTCAATATTTTCTCTTAATGTTATTACAAGTATAGTTAGACGGTTAGATTTAAGGCTTTCAAAAAAAAAAAAAAAAAAATACTTTCACATGTTGCAATGTTTTGAAAATTAAACAAAAATAAAGAATAGATGAAAGAAAACTTACCAAAAGGGAATTCAGGCAGACCAATATAGCCAGTCTTATTACATTCAGGCGTGTGACATCCAGAGGCTGGATCATGAGGTGGGCTTTGAGACCTGCCCTCTCCAGCCCCTCTCTCATCAGCTTCACTGTTTTGGATATACAGGCTGTGGGGTCCAAGTGGCAGTTTACTCCAACAATATCAGCTCCTGCTTTGACCAGGCGAACGGCACAGTCTCCAGGAGGAAGTCCGTTCATGTCTCCATGAGGAGAGATGCACATTGTGGCTCCCACAGTTTTACCCACTGGTCCTTCTTCAGACCTCGACCCCATGCGGCTTCCTCTGCATATTGGAAAAAACTGCAATAAATGTAAATGAAAAGGAAATAAGAACCTATATAAAATAGCCTATGTAAGGAATAAAAGGACAACATACTTTCCCTAATGGTATGTTTGATGTACACAGTGTGGTATAAAGAGGGATGTCATCAGGTTTGATTGTGTATATAGCCTACATAAGGCTTTAATAACATGAAATGGTACAAACATATGCACACATACCTCAGCTATGAAGAAGTCAATGTCTTCTTTAGAAATTCCTGCACCTGTTTCTTAAACAGAGACTTAACCTCTGCCTCGTTGTGATTTTCCAGGTAACAGGGAGTTTGGGACACACAGCCAGCCACCAGAGCGTTCCCCTCATCAGCCACCTCTCTGGCCAAGTCACAGGCCGCTTCATTGATCTGAGCACCCTGCATAACATGAACCAGATATATAGTCATATAGTAATATAATAATAATAATAATAACAATAATAATAAAATAAAATAATAAATAATAATAATAATAATAATGATAGTAATAACTAATAATAATGATATATAAAACTCTATAGACTATATAAAAAACACTCAAATGTAAAATATGTAAAATAATTCGTTTTACATACATTTGTTTACAGTGCAGTCATATTTTAAACTCTTATTTTGCACTTACGGTGATGTTGGTGACATTTCCGCTCAGCTCCAGCTTGTCCTCGCTGCAGTAAAAGGTGAATGTCTGAAGCACATCAGCCCCAGCTCTGAGGAAAACCTGTGCAGCTGGTGCACAGGACCAACACAAGGCTGGCGCACTGACAGGTCAACACAACTGCCACGGACAAGTCGAAGGAAAACCCACCACACTTCATTTCTCCAGATTTGATCACCTCAACCAAGACCCCAGGCTGACAAACCTGCTTCAGGGTGTTGAACAGCTGCTTCAGGGGTCCAGTGTCCAGCCTTCACATAACCACGTCTCTCCAACTGCAGCACCATCCCCACCATCACCGACAATCACCTCCCCAGCATTCAGCCGCTGCAGGATGTCCTGAGGTGGGCAGAAAATTAACAAAAGCAGTTTATTTTGACAAACAATGAATACATCGTTGGAATTTCAACATTAGACCAATAAAATACTTGACATACCCGTTTGCTCGTCATAGTATTTGCTGTTTTAATAATAATACAAATAATATTAAAGCTTATAGACACTATTACCACTGAGTTCACCTCTGCCTCAGATGAACCGCAGAGCAGTGTGAGTTCTGTGCCTTAAAAACAAGCGGAGACGCCCCCCGTGACAAGTAGATGTGTGGGTGTGGTACAACTACTGTTTGCTGACTAAAAAAATTACCTTGGTTTGGCTCATCTGTCTAACTTCCGCCTTTCCATCTGAAAAAGAGGACATGTGCCTCTCTTATAATAGAAAATCTAACAGAATTTAACGTATTTTAAAACTATGTAGGCTACTCAAACTCCACACGACTTTTGAATAGCTCTCATAAGAAGTAAAGGTAACAGTTAACAGGGGGCACACGTTAATCATAAACAGCTACAAAATAAAACATGTGTTCGAGTCAGACCATGGATCTTTGTGAGACTTTCTCTGAAGCACAGGCAGAAGTTCGGTATGTGAGAAGTGCACAGGGGTGGCTCAGAGCAGCAGTGACAAGAGAAAATAAACCTAGGAAAATAGGTTAATACTTTTGAGCTGTGGCTTTGCAAACATCTGAAGCGCACTGGAATACAACAAAGTGCATCAAGTTATTTTTTACAAGTGAGGAGGACCTTGACCCCCTGATACGCATGACATGCCACACAGTATTCAATAGAACAGCAATAGAAATCCCCGGTTTCAAAGTACAAACATATTGCTTTTCTACATCCTATTATATTATCTTTAAGTGGTACGAATCGTGGTATCAAGCTCTTTTCGTGTATGCAATAAGTCTCCACTTTCAAATTATTTAAAAATCTTAAGTTTTTCGCGCCCCGGTGCCATTGAGTGAAGGCACTACGTTGTGTGACCACACGACCACACGGGGGAGACACTTGCACCGAAGCAGCCCACGTCACGTCCTGGCGGGCTTCGACTCTTAACCGGATGTAAACAAATGTACTTTTAAAAACGGTTTGTTTTTTAAGCCTCAATGTAAGTGACTAACATCTTTATGTATATAATGTAACGAATGCTGTTGCTGTTTTCATGAATGTTTTCCTGGGAATTAGTTTCTTGGGACTATTTATTTCATGTCTCTTGGATCAATGTTTTGCGAAGTATTATCTGCTATTTAGTTTTAAATTGTTCACTATGGCAACGGTCCTAATTTTTCATCATTCTGAAACCCATGGATTAGAATGGATACATATTATCATTATATATATATATATATATATATATATATATATATATATATATATATATATATATATATATATATATATATATATATATATATGTGTGTAATACTATTATATGTAGATATATATGTAGTATAAATCTGTAGTTCTGTATATATGTATGCATATATACTGGTATGTGGCATATATATGTATATATATGTATATATATGTATGTATATATGTATTATATGTATAATGTGTATGTATGTATGTGATGTATGTATATATATATATATAAATGTAATAATGATATATATATATATATATGTATATATATATATATATGTATATATATATATATGTATATATATATATATGTGTATATAAATAGTATATGTGTATATGTGTTCTAGAATACAACAACCCCAGGGAACAAACCTGTATGAAAACCAGTGCTGTAATGTAGACGACAGGAGTAGAGGAGAAAGCACGTCAGTTTACACTTATGTATATTCCTCTGTGTCTTATGTGTCCACAGAGTTGGTGATGGACCGGCCTGAGGACCGAGGATGGACCGGCCTGTGTACCGAGGATGGACCGGCCTGAGGACCGAGGATGGACGCGTGCCTGAGGACACCCCCGAGGATGGACCGGCTGAGGACCCGAGGATGGACGGCCTGAGGAAGCGAGATGGCGCGGCCTGAGGACCAGATGGAGCCGGTTTTCCATGGAGGAACCCGGGGATGGAGCCCGGCTGAGGACACGAGATGGAGCCGGCTGAGGACCCGAGGTATGGACGGCTGAGGACCCGAGGATGGACCGGCCTGAGGACCGAGGATGGACGCGGCCCTGAGGACCGAGGATGGATCTGCCTGCTTCGATGGAAGCAGTGGGCCTTAAACAATGAGCCTGTTCCTGACACACAGAGAGAAACATCCCCCATAGACATGCTCAGGTTCATGTGCAGATGATGATTTGTCTGGTTTTAACAAATGATTTTCTAAATGTATAATTTCTAAAACATTTTTAGAATAAAAGAACAGATGTTTAACCAATGTTTTGAGATGGAAGTGCACCTCCAAACGGGTAAATACTACCTTTTCTGCAGTTTTTCTCCCTGCAAATTAACTGGGAAAAATACAGTTTTATAACATGACTTGTATTTTTGGTACAAAAAAACAGGAAATCCTAAAAGAACATGCAGCTCAACAGAAGCAGAGAGAGATTTGTAAGTATTTACAATTTTTAATAATCATTTGTACAATAACATACGTATTATTCTATGAATTATCCTAGGCTGGATTTTATGAGTGAGATTGAAAACGTCAAGACAAATTATTTTAACTGTACATTAGCATTGCACAGGTACAGTACCAATGGCATCATCCCTTATATTATCTGTACATGACCAAATGACTGTAAAATCACAGAATCTTGATTTGACTTGTTTCAGGATGCAGATGTGGCACGCTCTTGCAGAAAAACTTAAACAAAATGATGCAGAGGCAAAGTATGTTCCCTACCAATAATGACAAAAACCTTTAGCATTGCATATTTTTTCATACTTTTTAAAATGTTCTGTCTTAGGGAGCTGCAGGAGGTGAATGAACGTTGTATGGCCCTTTGTTCACAAACTAAACTACTTCAACAAGTATGCTGCTTTTTCATGTACTTTTACATTTATCCTCATGTGTGTATGTAACAATAATGGTCATTTTCTGTCTCGGTACAGGAATCAAGGGCACTTCAAGATGACATTTCAGAATTACAAAAGAAGAGACTAGGTATACTATGCGGTTATTAATATTAGTTGTTGTGCCTGAAGTGTTTATTATTTGCAGTTATACGTTTTGTGTAGAGTTGAAGCGTCTTACTCATGAGAAATTGAAGGTGTTGGAGGAGTTGAAGTCAAAGAAAGAACATCCAGACTCAGAAAAATATAAAGCTGTGTTGGAGAAAGGTCAAGCAAACCTGGAAAAACACAAGAAGATGGCCATCATGACACAGAACGTCCTGAGGGTAAGTAATGTGCAGGAAGTAACCTCATTTCCAACAGATTTTGACATCACAAATTCTCTTAAATCATTAATGATACATTTCAAATCCTCAAGCAGAAATTCTCAACATTATAGTTAGGTTTAAAAGGGAATGATAATATAAGAAGCAATAGTACAATTTGTCCTAACAATTTATTGCTCAAAATGCTATTTCAAAAAGAGAAAATTAGACTATAGGAGAACATCAAACAGCATTTGTAAGTGCTAAGCACTTTTTATGAGATGTTTGTTACTTTGAGCATAGAGATGTTAATCTTTGCCATTATATTATCTTGACAAAGCATATTATTAAACAAATCTACACTTTGCATGTTAATGACCAAAAAAAGAATATCACACTAGGGGTGGACAATGTTGACAAAAATCTATCTCTCGGTAACAATATTCAGACAATATTTTCACAACACATCTGCATATTTCTGCAACTGTTCCCTGTAAATTTCGGTTGATGTTCAACACAAAAAGTAAACGGCCCACAAAAAAAAAAAAAAGGTACCCCCTAGATTACACAAGACGTTTCTGTTTCTTTTTGAGGTCATTTTATAATACTTTTTTTTTTTCAAATTATAGTCAATATGCAAAGTTTGAATGTGGAGTATATCACCAAAACAACAATTGTGATATTATTGTTATTATTTGAAGTTATACTGACCTCTATTGTGAATTGCATTTGTCTTTTCCAGTGCCTGCTTTTAGCCTGTAAGATCAACTGGATTGATGACCCAAAACTTCGTGACATTGCCATGACACTAGAAGAATTACCCATCTCTAACTAAGTAAAAACATGTGTTTTCTTTTTATATGTTTTTTTGGATATTTAAATAAACAATAAAATAACTTTGTTTTAATTAAGCAAGTAAACAAATCTGTTCTTATCAGCCGCCGCTAGAGGGCCTTAGAGTTCAGGCTGTTCATTCTGGGAGGAAGAAGGGGTCCCACGTGCGCCACACACTTTTACACATTTATGTACAGTTTTGTTTACGCGTACAATCATCATCTCGGAAATTAGTTGCACAAAAGAAATAAAGATGCCGAAAGTTAAAGCAGAGAAGAAAAGTCGTCAACACCAAGAGGTCAAAAACCAAGGTAAGTGTATTTATGCTAAAGCTAGCCTTAGCACAACAGCCCAGTCAGCTGTGCAGAGGAAATATAAACAATCACTTATGGACGTTTTATAGAATATTGTATAGAACCTTTCAAATGCTCTGTAATCAGGATGTTCCAAACTGCTGACTCGAGACAAAATGAAGGAGGCTTTTACACGTTTTCAATGATCAACCACATCAGCTCTAAATGTTCTTTTAAAACAAAAAATAAGCAACAATTTTTGAATCTCTTTTTCCAAGCCTCAAATTTGTATTTGAGATTTACAAAAAGTATACTTTGTGGTAAATGTATTATCTATTACATTTGTAAATAATATGAAAAAAACATTACGTCGTCGCGTCTAGTATAATCTTAAAATCAGGGTTTTGCCGTTTTCAAACATGCTTCACAAAGTTTCATCATTTAGTAAATTTACAAATAATGTAAAGTACAACTGTAAATGTCTTCGAACTGGCCTCTAATAGCATTTATATGTAGTTGAGTGGTTTTCCTTTGCAAAAATGTATACCTTGGTATTTTCCACATTTTATTATTCTGTGATTATTCCCAATTTCTCACGTTGCGTTCCACTTCAGTTTTCCTCATGAAATCATTTTTGAATGTTGTTGTACACGTTTTAATTATGAATAGTGCAAGGTAGTTTTCTTTGGTAAACAATCCCTCAACACGCTCTGAACACCTTGTAAACAAACGTGGCAAGTCTTTCCTTGTTCTAGTGATGTGTAATGAAGCCATATGTTTACGTTCATGTTTGTTTGCTTCACAGGAATCATGTTTAACACGGGCATTGGACAGCACATCCTCAAGAATCCTTTGGTTGTCAATGGCATCATAGAAAAGGTAATATAATAAATATACTAAATTGTTCTAAAAGAATGCTGTATTTTGTCAGTCATAGATGTTTGTGTTTTGGTGTTCAGGCTGCCCTTAGGCCAACAGACGTGGTCCTTGAGGTGGGACCAGGTACAGGAAACATGACTGTGAAACTGCTAGAAAAGGCTAAAAAGGCAAGATTTGAGATATGAATTCCCTGCTCTCTGGGTTCTTCTTGCTGTATAAAAGCTTTTCTATCATTTTCTTTGTATTTAGGTTGTGGCATGCGAGTTGGATGGCAGATTGGTGGCTGAACTTCAGAAGAGAGTACAGTGCACGTGGGTGTCGGGGCATCATAACAACCTCTATATCCCTTTAGTTTCGCTCACACAACTCTGCCGTTTTCTGTTGCCAGGCCAATGCAAAGTAAACTTCAAATTCTAGTGGGTGATGTGCTGAAAACAGAGCTTCCTTTCTTTGATATCTGTGTTGCAAATTTACCGTACCAGGTAAAACTAAAAAACAAGCAAACACGTGTCTATATTTCCACACATAATAAATAGCATTGTAAAGCTATTTTATTTTGTAGATTTCATCACCATTTGTCTTCAAACTTTTGCTCCATCGACCATTCTTTAGGTAAGAACTGAATAATTGGTTTAATAATACTTGATTTGACTGCCCCCACCAAAAGTTAACGTTTCACTTTTGCCCAGATGTGCAGTGTTGATGTTTCAAAGAGAGTTTGCAATGCGTTTAGTGGCTCAACCGGGAGACAAACTTTACTGTAGATTGTCCATCAACACTCAGCTGTTGGCTCGAGTTGACCATCTCATGAAGGTTAGTGTTTCATTTCATTATTACAACATATTGATTTACATAAGAATGGGTCATGTTTAATGTTCAAACTTAATTCTCGCAGGTGGGAAAGAATAATTTCCGCCCTCCCCCTAAAGTAGAATCAAGTGTCGTCAGGATCGAACCTAAAAATCCTCCGCCCCCAGTAAACTTCCAGGTCGTTTTAGTGTTAAATAATTACGTTTTTACTCTTTTTGTACCATAGTATTGTATTTATTCTTTTCAATCTCTTTTCAAGGAGTGGGACGGTTTGGTCAGAATAGGTTTTGTAAGGAAAAACAAAACGCTCAGTGCTGCATTCAAGTGAGTAGCTGTAGAAAGCAGTACGTTCATTGACAACGTTTTATAAAGATCATTAAAACTTTTTTTTTTTTCCTCCCAGGTCTACAGCAGTGGAGCAGCTGCTTGAGAAAAACTACAGAATTCATTGTTCTGTGCACAATGTGGTAAATAGTCTACTATGAACACAATACTTGACAGAAAACAAAAATTCTAAATAGATGTGACCTTTTCCAGCCTGTACCAGCGGATTTCAGCATTGGTAAGAAGATTGAAAGTGTTTTACAAGAGGCACAGTTCAGTGAAAAGAGAGCTAGGTCCATGGACATCGATGATTTCATGGTGTAAGTATATTGTCAAAGTAACATGTTTTGACATTTTTATCCTCACAAAACCTCTTATGTTTTTGATTTATTTCCCCCCCAGACTACTTCATGCTTTCAATTCTGCGGGGATCCACTTCTCCTAGAAAAAGGACTTTTTCTGTCATATGATGAAATAAATATTGAAACAAGTTCTTTGTTGGAAGAAGAGCAAAGCTGATTTTTTTAGGACTAATTGAACATTTAAAATAGTTCAGTGTCTTAATAAATTACTATTTAATCAATGCCATAATACATTTTAAAATGAAAATAACTGTCTCTGCTTCTCTCATTGCAACAAATAATTTCAGATTGAACTTGGAAATTTGCCCTGAGACGCTTTCCATGGACAGTAATCGCATTGATAAGTTGAAGATAATACAAATGGCACATTTTAGTTCTCCTCGTCATGCGCGTGATGTGACATGTGAAGCAAAACATTTTTATTCTATAATTATATCTGGTGCAAACAGACACTGGACCTCTAGCGGGTCACACAGTTCTATTCACAAAATGGAGGGCTTTTAATATTTGGGTCATTTATGACAGTTGCAGTTAATGTGACAGGGCACAAGTTGAAGCAAACTACATGTAGAAATTTCAAAAGAAGCACAGTGTGGCGCCAGGAGTTCTTTTTGAAGTAGCTCAGATATGCTCACAACAGAAGGGAATAAAAGGTTTATGAGGCTGACGACAAATGTAAGAATAATTTGCATTCGGCCAACACAAACAGATGTAAAACAAAATGCTACTGTACAGTTTAAGTGAAGGCCTAAAGCACAGACTGGTGTTCAGACTCCATCACAGTGTAATCATGCAAACATGTTAACCAGAGCAACTAGAAACCAACAACTGGCTTTGAGAAGGAAAACAAAGAACATTCAATTTAATAAAAAGATACAAACAAGTATAAAAGAAAAATAATTTATGTAAAAGGTTGGGTAAACTAAATTCTTCATTTAAAAAAAAAAAAAAGAAACCTTTTCCCTCCCTTTGACTAGAGTGAACAACCAGCCAGATTTTTAGGAACAGGGTTATAAGAATTGGGACTCTCGTCTGAATACTTTTTATCATCAATGTTAGTGGCAGTCCAATTTGTGCCAAACTACTAGTGGTTAAGTTTTCATGTGTCATTTGTGTCTCTAAAGAGCTCGTGGCCTCTTGGGGTTGATCTGCTGACTAGCTTGCTCCTCCTCCTGAAGTGTAGAGCGGAATGACTTCACTTTGTCTGAGGAAGGAAGAACGGAAACATGACCATAAAAAGGTTATTAGTGGCTTTTAAAAAGACCACTATGGATCTTGTAGTTGATGCTTACTATAAGAGCTTTAAAACGAGTCTTACCTCGAAGCTCTGTGAGGATGTCTATCTTCTGGTCCAGGATCTGTTCGAGTTGAGTGGCATAAGACTCCACATCATAGTCCACCTCTTCAGTCATCTCTAGCAGCACTTTCTCATCTTCTAGCCATCGAATGGACTCCTGCATCCAAAGAACACAATGTGAATCTGTCAAACAGCTTTAGGCTGGAGCAGAGATTTTTAATAAACATTTACCTGAAAAACAGCACGATGGTCTTCAAGAACCTGCTCCTCCATCTCCACTAACTGAGACACAGCCTCGTGAAACGTGAAGAGTTGAGGGGACACCTCCTCCTCCTGGAAGACGAAACACATTTCAACTATTGCAAGAGACAAGTTTAAACTCACCATTAACATTTAGATCCACTCACATTCTGTTCACAGAGCAGCTTGAGGTCATCCCTCTGAGGAGAGAGGCCCATCCAGTCCTCATCCAGGTCCAGCTGATTAACAGTGTTAATGTTGGGCCGACCCCCCTCAATCACCTGGTTAGGGTCCACTGTAAGCTCCTTCACCCTGCAGAGACATAAACCATGTGTTCGAGAGGTAGAAGAGAACAGACGTACTGTCAAACATACATGGATGGTAGCATTATGGTGGCAGTGACATGCATGAAAAAGATGATTAGATCCACTTTGGTACACGTCCAACACCTGGCAGTTGTGTATCATTAAAAAAAACACATTTTAATACATTCATATTGGATGTGAACTATTCTGGCCATGATGTTCTTAACCGCATTGACAGGAATGCTAGTGAAGGACCTGAAACTAGTCTAGTAAACCAGTCTAGGGCAGGTTTCAGCGCAAATATGAGTCTAGCTCCGCCAGTATTTTCAGAAAAGATGGGATTCCAAACATATCGACTATGTTGGAAACCTTCGATACCATTATGCCTTTTCCTTTCACTCAAACAGCAAAGTCTGAAAGATGATTTATTCATTTCACCTGCAACTGCAAGACACGTTGAGTGTTCAGCCAAAGGAAATGCATGAAAGCAGGAGATCATGCAGAGTGACGTGTGTTTATGGAGGCATGGGATGAAATGATAATACTGTAGACCAGGGGGCAGCACATGCACTGTGGGGGGCATGAATGAGTTAGTGTTTTAGAAAGAGCTTGACCTGCTGGGAGATACAGCAGCAAAGTCATCATACTCATAGGTATTGGTTGGTGAGAGGTCAGGACGGTTCCCCTGCCCGCCCTGGGAGAAGGGGATGTCCGATGGACTAATCCCAAACTCTTTGACTCTAAACCGCAGCAACGACCAAATCAGTGCACAGAGGAGAAAAGGACAAGATAGAGAGGAAAGAGGAGGAGACAAGAGTCAGAACTACAGCCGAGAGAAGTAACATCCAGTCACTTTTTAAACGCTCAACAACAAATCACACATAAGTATTGTTCGAAACCACTGATCACCTGTTGGCATAACGTAGTGTGTTCAAAGTGTTCTCACACGAAGTCATGCCAGGAGAGATGGTGGCGATCTGTGCACAAAGTGTGAACTCATTACAACACGAATTTGTCCAAATCAGAGGAGGAAGTGTTTTAGCACTGACCATGCACGTGCGCGAATTCTCCCCAATAAAGGAGTCACGGAGAACCTGGGTGAGTTTACTGGCTCTAAAGGGAGTGTGAGGTTTGTTACGACCCAGAGCCCGGATACATTCCTGAAAAATACAATAAAACATTGAAATATTAGCACGTCAACACAAATAATATGCGTCTTTTTCTCATTTGAGTGTGTGGTAACATCAACCTTTAAAGCGAGCAGGCTTTTGTTGATTTCCGCCCCCTCCAAGCGCGTCTGGCGGTCAGCACTGGACGTGTCTGCTCCTCTCTCATTTCCGGCCAGATCAATGAGCGAGAACTTTCCGTGCATTTTCCCCTTTCTCCTGAGAATGATCTGGAACACGGCGTGGCTGCGAGATGAGTGGGCATTGGCTGAAGTCTGCCCTGACGTTCTGAAGTCACAACAAGACATTTCACATTATAAAAAGACATGTTATGTTTCCGGTACTTAGTAATAAAGTATAACATCATCATTCATTGTTTTACCCTTTTTCATTGTAAACTGCAATATTAATCTATAACGAGACCAATTACTTCCTGTTCAAAACTACAGAAATGATAGGCATTTCATAGTGGTATTTAACCATATGTTTTTCTTTAAAATAAAAATAAAAATGGATACTCTACATTTTAGAACTCCTGCATGTATGAGCCGCAGTCTGGATTTTCGGAATAGTCCAAATACAAGTACTGAGCAGGGGGCGGAGATAGGTGGAAACAGGAAGCATGAATAAACTAAAATAAAACTGAGTAAGCAAGGGTACGAGGGTAAACGTAAACCAGTGGCAAATTTGTTCGTAAGTTAAAGTTCGGTTACATGGCTAAAAATGTACTACTCAGAGCACTAGTTACCCTCTAACTAAATTTTAGAAGCATTTTGGATCAATATTTCATCCAAAAATTGAAAAATGAAATAGTTTGAACTGAATTTAGTCATTTTAAACAACATTTTGAATATTCTTTGAGCTTTTGTCCAATCACAGCAGGCGATGCAGTGTCGTTTTGAGCGTTTGTGTGGAAAGGAGCAGCTACAACAGTGAGACGACCTTGACTACGGCTGACTGGGACTTGTACTTGTAAATGAGTGTGTTATTAATTACAATTACTCAGAAACTTTACAGTAACGTGAGTATTTGTGATGAGTTACTTAAACCCGACATAACATGACTTAAGATTAAACTTTACCCGATCATTTGCGGTCTTATAAGCGACTTACCTACAGCTGTTGCCCACTTCTATAAGTTTTAGGACGTCCTCCGTGCATTTCACTTCTTTCTCCTGGAGACCGACCACTTGCACTTGCTGCTTGCCGTCCTCGAGCACCCTCAGCTTGGCTTTACGGTTCAGCAGGTCAAACACCTAAAAGCGGACAGCGCAGTGAGCATCTGTTCGATCTTGAAAGACGAGTGAGCAGACACTTCGCATACCTTCCCACTGTAGATTTCAAAGAACGTGGAATAAACTTGTAAATCTAACTTCTTGTAGTTGGGTTTCTTCAACATGAGAAATACGTCCCGAGCTGTGGCGAGTTAGGATGATTATATGAGACTGATCTTATTAAATATTAACATCCTCAAAGCGTCAATGTGAACGTACCAGCAAGCGCATAGATTCCTTTAGAACAGTCTTGATTTTTACCAGAAAAGTCTCCACCCATAGTCTGCAAAAGAACGAGAAAACATTTGAATCCAACAGCCTGTGGAAAGTGAACCGAGTCGTGTAAAACCATATTTCTAAAAAGGGAAATTCATAATGATGTCTAAAATATGACAGACTATAACATTTAGTTCCTTCAGAATTATAATGTTCTGTGTGGGAGGGCAGTTCTACAAAGCCATGACCACATGTACATAAACAATATGGAGGGATACATTTATTTGGTGCGTGGGAGTAAAGGGCCCCCCCGAGGAAGGTCAAAAACTGAGAAAATTTAATCTTTTTGAAATTTCATAAGAGGATATTTTGTGAAGTGGTCTTTTGCAGATAGAACCTTAAAATTCTGAAAATACTTAATTTATTTAGAATTAAAATGTCTCAACACAACATGCCAAAAAGACACTTATGTTCCAGTGGTCAAACGATTTTAAATCACACTATTTCAGAAAATACTCCAAACATTTAAGTCAGAGTTGAAACATTTTGCCAATATTTAACTTAACTAAATGGCACATTTACATGTTGGACACATGTCTAACACATGTTCCTTAATGTGCAATGTCCCATATGAAATAAAATACACATAGTTTAATTTATTAGGCATTACCTTTGTATGATAAAATACCACAGATTTTTTATAACAGTTAGACTTGAAATTCTTTTATTTCTTTAAACGAAACGAAAATTAGCATTTTTTGCATTAACATTTGTAACAATGCATCTGGTTCATCTAATGTAATGTCCATAGCAAATCAATAAATAAAATAAATATATTTAGTTCGCAAGCGAACAGCATTTTACTTGCTCAAAACTTATTAAAAGTAAGATTAAAACAAAAAATGTCATCTGATTTTTTTTATGTTACAATGTCTTCTGAGACATTATGAATGACAACATGAAATCAGATGCTGTTCCAAAGCAGTTGAATGTGATTGGTCAGTTTAAATATATTCTGTGTTCTGATTGGCTCAGGCAAATAGAACTGTGTAACAAAAAAATCTTTGAAATGGAAAAAGTTTTTGCTCTTTCTCCCTCTCTTTAAGACGTACAACTACAGTAGGTGGCGGTAAATGAACAACATCAACATCATCATCAACAACAACAACAACTCATGAAATCTTCAAAACTGCACCAAATATTCAAATATAATCTACAGAAGTGACCCAGGAACAATAATGTATTAATAGGTCAATTTTGACAAACACATCACATAGAACTTTATGATTCTGAGACGACTTTACAATTGAAACCAAATGACTCACATGTGTTTTCCCACTGCCGGTCTGCCCATAGGCAAAGCACGTTGCCATCCCCCTCTCAAAAATAGTCTCTACCAAGGGTCTGGCAGTGAACCTGTGTGTTAAAACATAGAGACTCAGATGCGCAGCCACTCGCCAATACTCAGTAAACGCGTGTCAAAAACGAACCTGTAGACCATCTCGTTGGTGGAGCCATCGTCAAAGGCGTAGTCGAAGCGAAACGTTTGGTTTTCCAGGTAGCGGGTCAGGTCCACTTTCTGTTTGGGCTCGTGCACCATCACCACATCTTTACTGGGAATGGTGATCACGTCCAAATCCTTCATTGACAGCTCTGAATGACGACAGAAGAAGCACATGACGACATAACTCTAGAGCTGGGGGATGCGCCAAAACATTTATTCCACTGTTTTCTTGGGGCCAAATCACAATTTTGATTTTATCACGACATGGGAGATATATCGCAAAATGGATCACATCGCAATTGTTGTTTTGGAAATATGCTAAATTAGAATATGTAGTGCATCGGCTATAAATAAAAATGAGTTGCAATAAAGACAGAAAGCAGAAGGGTAAAGCAATATTTCTGCACTTTTCAGTTAATTATATGGTTCATTTACGCTCTGCCCAACACTTGAACCTCAACCAAGAGATTTAAAGACACATTTTGCACATTTAAAGACACATGAATCATATTGACAGCCCTACATAACTCTTTGTTCAAATAGGCTTAAAAGCAATTCAAGCGTGATTTTATTGACGTATATTTTACCTTTTTTGTTCAGCGGACGCTTCCTCACACAAACGCAGATCCTGTGCTCCTCGATCTGTGCGGCCGATAACGCACAGTTAACATCTACAGTGTCCACTACGGCAAAAGAAGGTTTCAAAAGTACAAACCAGATCTGCCGTCGTCAGTGGTCGGTAGTCTAAACTGGCTCGGAAATCTCGGATCATGTACAAAATCTCAAAGTTGGGAATGGTCGTGTCCACTTCCTGAGAAAAGGGAAGAGGAACAGCAGTAAAAATGTATTTCCTGGCTGTACTTTGAACGTGTAGTGTGTACCTGCGCCCTCTTCTCCCGCAGCTCCTGTTGCTGGAGTCGCCGTCTCTCCCTCTTCTCTTGTAGTTTCTCCACCTCCTTCACGCAATTGGACTTTCTCCGTGCTGCCGTGAGAAAGAGACAACCAAAATCGTCAAATCGTCTGTTGAATCATCGGTTTGTGACGAGTTTGTGATCGGGCCGTTCATTTCATTTGAATTGTGATTACATTTTAGCTCCGATCAATTACAGAAAAGGTTGTGATCGAGAAGACCTACAGTGATTGCCCCAAAAACCACTCACTTAATCTACACTAAGCATGTCAATATTAATCGGATTATTTAGGTCACAATATAATCGTAAGAACTAAAAAATAATAATCGTGACAATTGTAGAAGCAAAATTAAGTGTTTTTGTTCAATATATAGCTAAAACAAATAGACCAAAATGTAAAGATCATGATGTGAAGCTGGTCACAAACTTCAGTGGTGGAATAGTATTAGTAGAAATAGGTATATATTGGTCACAATCTCAGAAATAATCGTGAAAAATCGTTGAATTGTGATGTTTGTTCTCACAATAATCGTATGACTAAAATTTGACATTGTGACATCAAATTTTTACCAAAGACTATTACAAATAAATGATAATACGTCTACTGCCGGTACAAAAATAAGTGTTCAAATAATCACGATTTTATTTAGTTTCCATAATTGAGCAGCTCATTAACTGATTTTGTTACACAACTCAACTGAGATTTGCGGCAAATCTAACAAAGCCAAACACTAATCCAGCAAAGGCAGATGAGCAGCTGGTACACAGTGCCTCCACTCGAACACAAGCGGCTCTCACTACATGACCACAAAAGAGCTTTCACAAACTACACTGCATTGTCTCCTCCTTCTGCACCCTCGAACCGCTCAAGAGGAGATTTACCACAATGCATTTGTCGTGATTAAGATTAAATTTAGATCTACAAGACTCAAACGCTTAAAATGGGATTTGAATTGTCAGAGTCCACACAAATATTAAGATCCAGATTTAAATTAAAATCAGTAATTCTCCCCAAATGAGAGTGTCAATTTCGGTCATAGTTCCCGCTTCCCGTTTGCTTAAGAATGTGAATATGAAAGCCCAATACTGGCTCCAGTCCTTGGGAGCCCAGACTAAACAGAGCACAGAATAAATAATCTGTGTTAATCTGGGAGGAGGAGATGATCTGGGTCAGCACTGGGACAACGAGGGGTTTGGTGGTTTTAACGTGGTCCTACTGGGAGACATTATATTGTCAAAAGAACATCAGCCTTTTCATTTAAACTTGAGAAACGATGAGCAAAGTGGAGGCTGAATATGTGACTAGCAGACCGAGCCGAGGAACTGTGCCAAAGGCTTTTCCACAGCGGTGACTCGGCAGTCTCTGAGAGGGATAAAACCAAGGCCAAAGAAAAAATTAACATTTAGATCGGCTCAACAGACTGTGCTTTACCACCATTGCCCCACGTTAGTTTGGGTAGACAATTATGTCACACTCTAGTCACATTCTAACACTGCATTAAGTTCTACGATCAGAAGAGCAAAATCACAAACATGTAGGCGATACATACAAAGTTGGCAAGACTCCTTTCTGGAGATAGGTTGATGTGAGTTTTCTGTGACAAAGATGTGGTTAATGCAAACAAACTTTGAACAGGCATGTATTTGATTTAGATATAGAACCTTTAAAATACTGTGTCATTCCTGAGTGGAGGCGACTGGAGGCAAAACGAAGTAAACCATAAAACATTTTCCATGATTAACCAACATCAGATCTAAAAATGTATTTATAACAAAAAATGAGCAACAATTTAGAATTTCCTGCGTGGAAATGTGGGTAAATCATGTAATTCTGAGGTTAATCCCAGTTTCTCCACTGAAATCATATTGTGTTCCACTTTGGCTTCCAGTTGTCCCCAGTCTGTAGTTTGTTTTTGTTCACACACTTTTAAAGGGCTATAACGCTTTGTGCATATCGGTATATGAGACGAGAGTATGACTAAAAAAGACCAATACAGTGGTATTACCGTTCTGTAGCTGCTGTTGAGTCTGCGCTTGAGTGAGCTGAGCCGGCTGTTGAGAAGGAGGCGGCGGCGGCGGCGGCGCTGGTTCAGGCTGCTGAGGCTGCTGAGGTCGGCCCCGGGTCGGAAGCACTGACGACACAAACAAGGTGAAAATGTACACGTAAATGTTTTCTTTGTCAAGCCAAAACAGTTTACTCACCTCTGTTATCTCTGGACGGCGTCTCACTCTTACTAGGTGCTATTGTGCGTCGGTTCTGTCAGAAGGCAAGTTCTGTTAGAATATACTACATGGGTTTGTAGCCATTTCCAAAAGATAAAAGGCTTCTTGCAGTGGATGTCATAATCCAAAAGAACAAGAGGATAATGGAAATTCAATTTAGTTCAAATCATTGATTCATTAATATAACATAAGGAATCCATAACAAATGTTCAGCTCTGCAAAAAACAAGTTAATTACATCAAACACTAATTCAATAGTCTTGTTCTGGAATGGCACAAAATATTCTACTTAACATTTTAATGTAATACAATGATGTAATTAAAGCGACATGACATTAATATAGAGTATTTCATGATCTATGGCAGGTCTAAGACACACATCATTTACATCCAGGTAACTCCAGTAGAGTTGGGAAGTTTGAGGACAAACCTTTGCGATTTTGCTCGATTTGACAGCTGTGGGTGTGGGTGGGGGAGGGGTTTCAGGACTGGGGGAGATCTCCTCCTCTGGTGCTACATCTGGATTAAGTGCAAATATGCTTTCCAAATCAATCTGTGGGGAAAATAAGAGGCAGCAGGGATGACTTCATGTTTGCAACAACACAAATATTGAGCACAATTGCATAAAAGAGTAGTGCAATTACAGTGCATCAGTTTAAGGCCACTCTGGGTCATAATTTAGGCACATCAGCCGGCAGAACACGAGGCTGCGTGAGCAAGTGAAACATGCAGACTGCTTGTATAATCTTCACAGCTCTTCTTCAAGATTCATTATTTATTGCACTAAAAGAGGCACATAATCCTGTATCTTAAGAAAGTAACTAATAATGATAAGAATGGTTCACCTCTTTCCCTTTTGTGTCCCCATTTTCGATCCACTCCACGGTGACGCTCTCGTTGTCGTCGTTGAGCGAGGTCACCATTGCTTGATGTATACGTCCTGTCAAAGGAAACACAGATGTTATTATGGGGTCAGTGGTACAACCAGCAAACAATAACTAGAGAAAAAAAATATTGTCCAAAAGCTCAATGACACAATGTTATGGGTGTTAAAGACTGGAAGCTTAAAGTCCTCTCAATATTGTAGAGAAACAGACTGTTCTTATATTTATTATTTAGGGACGCCAAGGGCCTGACGAGAGTGTTCACAGGCTCTAAACATTTTACAGACCTACAAACGAGAGGGGCTGGGTAATATTGCGAATAAAAATCTAGGTTTATCGTGATCCATCAGCTATTTTGTTGATATTGTGGCATTGTGATATTCTCCGTTTAAAGCAGCTCTTTGCTCAAACAGAATCCTTTTAATCGGTCGGCCCCTGTCATGCTCTGAGTGAGGTGGATTTAATCAGCTACAGTTAATTGTGGACTCTCAGAAGACGCAAGCTGTAAATTCTTTACAAAGGCAGCAAAAACTGACAGCTGCTCAGGACTAGTGTTGTAACAATACTAACATTTCAAACTTGATTTTAATACTAGGGAAGAGGCTTTCACTCATAATATTTCACCACACCAATATTTATTCCATACAATGATCTTTTTTATAAAATGCAAACACAAAATAATAGTGCTTTCTTGTCATGTTACCATCTGGTCTCATCCTAGATCCAATAAAGCTCAAGATCATTATAAAACTGTTCAGGAAAGGTCCAATTTTGTCTTCTTCATGTGATTCATTACAAGACTTTTGACTCTCTGGCACATTGTCAACGCTCATCCACGTGTTGTAGTGAAACCATGAAGTCTCCAGCCCCAAGAAGAGGAGGATAAATGAGGCCATATAATCCTACACAAGGTGGTTTACAGTAGTCTCTTGGCAACAGTCATGGCAGCTGCATCACAACCATGTGATCCTGCACGACACACCTCAATATATCAAAGAAGTCCAGGGGGCAAAACTACAGAACCACAGTCAACACAGCAACATGGAAAAGTCCTATTTATTTCATTATTGGATTATTTTGTCACGAAAAGCTGATGTTGTACATTTTTGGTGTCTTGTGTATTCATTTACAAGATTCCTCAGATGTAGGGCTGTAGTCAACTAAAGCAAAACCCTGTCTAAAAAGTTGTGACGCGTTGTCCTGGCAAAAGCTCCCAAACTGTATCTGGATCATCAGACGTATCTGTCCCGAAGTGCACTGACAAGACCACAGGATCGCCGGAAATCACAGAACTACAACTATTCTACAGTTTGGGAAAAACATCTACTGGTAACAGTAATTGCGATTAGATTTGCGATTTACGTTTTAATAATAGGATTTTGTTCAAAGTTCACATTTTAAGCGCGTCTAGGAGAATTGACAAAAAGACTAACATGAGCCTATGAACTGACAAAACTACAGGCATAGCAGTTTTTATGCTGAATACTGTTGTTGAAACAAAGTTACTTCAAAAATTGTAGCCTTTGCCGTTTGCCAATTGCATCCATTAAAAGTGCAATTTCTGTTTGACTGCGATCGATTTTGCAGAAACTAATAGTAAACGGTGTATTCATCTGTAAAATGACTAATTAAACTTCACTGCCAAATCTCAAGATAACTCATGACATGCCTTCTCTTTTCTGGTGTGGTCCAAATCTAATCAAATACTAATAAAAGATTTGGTCGACTAAGACGCCAGATCAAATCAAACTTTATCTATAAATCACACACAGACACACAAATAATGGGCATTAGACCGATTAACTGACCAAGCGACTAAAGGCCTACAGCCCTACTCTGATGTGTGTAATTTAACTTTGCCTTGTGCAGAATGGGGCCTCTAATTCCACAGCAGAGATGAAGCAACAGTAGTTTCCCTACAGCGACTGACCCGCTGATTGTTTGTAAATGAATGCACCGATTCTACTGTGTCCCACTTTACACTAAAACCAGGATGAATTAATGACACTCCCAACAGCCAGTCTGGAGGATGTACAATGCATATATCTGTCATAAAAGTGTGCTCTGAGCCAGTTTTGAACAGTGAGGTACAGTCCACAACACACTGTACTGAAAAAAATAATAGCATAGGATGATTTACATTATAATAAATAAAGTACGTATGCCCAGTCATTGTGCTGGAAACAAAACCAGAGAAACAGACCGAGTGAAAATGCACAACACAATGAGAGGTTTCTGTGGCGATTATTATGAGAGCTCAGTGGGACAGATGGGATGGTGGATGTGGATAATGGCATGGATCTAGTTTAAATTTGCAGCCCCCCTCGAGAGAGCTCAACCCCTGAATTTGGTAGGAAAGAGCTCTTCTGGGGATGTAACACAAGATGTGACATTTCACCCACAGGCTTATGGTCTCAAACAGATGCAAAGTCTTAAATACCATTGAGACCGCGCCGTCATGTGGATGGGACGATAACCGGTATAAACGGTATACCGCGGTTTTAATCAACGCGGTGATGATGATGGGCTTCTTTATTTCACTGCACCTACAGCCTCGACTTTATGCATAGATTATCATGTATAGAAATCTATCACGTCACAAATAATCTAACGAAGAGGGGTTAATCTGAAGTATATTTTAAACCATGTATACCTGTACTAGTGTGCATAGACCTAATCATAGTAGACTTGGCTGTTGACTTTAATAATTGCTCTGTGTTGTATCTGCACAGCAAAGTAAGACATAATCAAGGAGCAATAAATCATATAAACGCTGTTGTTAGTTATTAAGTTTGTTTCTGTAAAGCATTATAATATACGCACTCTGTGTACCATCATGTTGTGGCATTTATGGTCATGATTATCACACCATCACATCCGAGTCACGCATACTCATTTTTGAATGTATTTAATTGATTGGGAACAATGCATACAAATATTAACGTTATATAAAAAAGAAAATAAATCATGTGCTAGGTTTGAGAAAAAAATGCTAGTTCCCACCTGATGTCCCTGAACAGGTCAATGTTAAAGAACAATTAAATAAAATAGAATATAGAGAGGGATGAGATACGCCCTGAGTACCTAAAGTCTCTGGATGTTGTAGGACTGTCTTAAGTTGACACGTCTCTGCAACATCGCGTGGCGGTCGGGGACACTGCCTCTGGACTGGCAGACCGGGGTGGTGGTCCCTCTGTTCAAGAAGGGGGACCGGAGGGTGGGTTCCAACTACACAGGGATCACACTCCTCAGCCTCCCTGGTAAGGTCTATTCCAGGGTACTGGAGAGGAGAATCTGACCAAAGTCGAACCTCTGATTCAGGAGGAGTGGTTTTTGTCCTGGTCGTGGAACACTGGACCAGCTCTATACTCTCCATTGGGTGCTCGAGGGTTCATGGGAGTTTGCCCAACTAGTCCACATGTGCTTTGTGGGATCTGGAGAAGGCTTTCGACCGTGTCCCTCGGGGTATCCTTTGGGGGGTGCTGCGGGAGTACGGGGTCCGGGGCCCTTTGCTCAGGGCTGTCCGGTCCCTCTATGACCGGAGGGCTTCCCTCTGTCACCGGTTCTGTTCATTGTTTTTATGGACAGAATTTCTAGCCGCAGTCAGGGGTCGGAGGGGGTCCGGTTTGGGGACCACAAGATCTCATCTCTGCTGTTTGCAGATGATGTTGTCCTGATGGCTCCATCAAACCTGGACCTGCAACATGCTCTGGGACGGTTTGCAGCCGAGTCTGAAGCAGCTGGGATAAGAATCAGAACCTCCAAATCCGAGGCCATGGTTCTCAACCGGAAAAAGGTGGCTTGCCCTCTCCAGGTGGGTGGGGAGTCCTTGCCCCAAGTGGAGGAGTTCAAGTATCTTGGAGTCTTGTTCACGAGTGAGGGAAGGATGGAGCGTGAGATTGACAGGCGGATTGGTGCAGAGTCCGCAGTGATGCGGTCGCTGCATCGGACTGTTTTGGTAAAGAAGGAGCTGAGTCGAAAGACAAAGCTCTCGATTTACCGGTCAATCTACGTTCCTCCCTCACCTATGGTCATGAGCTTTGGGTAATGACCGAAAGGACAAGATTGCGGATACAAGCGGTCGAAATGAGTTTCCTCCGCAAGGTGGCTGGGCCCTTCCTTAGCGATAGGGTGAGGAGCTCAGTCACACGGAGGAGCTCGGAGTAGAGCCGCTGCTCCTCCAAGTCGAGAGGAGCCAGCTGGGAGGTGTTTCGGGCATGTCCCACCGGGAAGAGGCCCCAGGGAAGACCCAGGACACACTGGAGGGATTATGTCTCTCGGCTGGGCTGGGAACGCCTGGGGAAGGAGTGTCCCTGCTTAGACTGCTGCCACCGCGACCCAGGCCCGGATAAGTGGAAGAATGGTGGATGGATAGAATATAGAGTGAATATAGAGTGTACAGTCTATAATTTAAATGATTAAAAAAGAGACCAAAGCATTTAGCGTCATTTCCCAAACAAGGGTATAAAGTAATATTAATATATCTTAATTTTATGGTCCATTCACATTTTGTGTGATTCTTGAATCTCAAACAAGGCATTTACAGGCACATTTTCGCACATTCCTGAAGCACTGTGAAAATATTGTCCGATTATTATATTTTGTCAATATTGCCAACCCCGATTTGAGATGTTTGTAAATATGTGACAGGAATCACACAAAGCTGCACTAAACAGGATGTATTCTAATATTTATGACTGAAACACACCCTTATCAGTGAATGTGTCATCATTTCATTCATTCATTGTGTTCTATTTTCTGCAAATCCCAGTCAAGTGGGTGTAGCCTGATCCTGGAGGGTGAACTGGATGTGTGCTCCTGACGCACTGCAAATATAAAAGCTGCCATTCACTTGGGGAAAGAGTCACAAAACAAGTTTGCCTTACAAACTAAGTTTCTGAACTAACAGGACTACAATAGCTGCAGTGAATGTGCTTTGATGTCAACTTCCTGTCATTACACACAAAAACTGACAACATGAATCATTACAAATGCCCAGGTAAATGTAAGTAAATGGGCTTTGGAAAAAGTGTAATCTTTGTACTAAATATACTACATGTTTTAACACAGACAAAACAGTCCCCATAAATTATTCAGAGGCGTCCCAAATACAGCCAAAGGACAAACATCTGTTGATTTAAGTTCCGAATCCCTGTTAGCTTAGCCGCCGGTAATAATAATGTAATAATAAAGCCGGTGAAGCTAGCATTAGCCACACACAGAGCTAATCTCCAAGCTACTCGTCTTTGAACTAAAATGCTCATGTTTGCCTTGCTGGTCATTTTGGTCATTTGTGTGAAATATTATTCGACATGATGATAACTAATACTAGGCCCAAATATAATCATCACAGGAGGACAGACAGAGCATACACATGATAAACTGTCATAGTTTAGGCATAGATATATGGTCCATTCAAAGGCCCTCCGCCCTGGGAGCAGCTTATGTTACGGTTTTTCAGCAGTGTGGACGTAAATGTGACGCTGGGTGTGCAACAAGAACAACGGCTGCTGTATCCAACAACAAAGATCCCAACAACTTGCTCTGAGCGATGGGAAAAACGCGGAAAGACACAAACTTACCATCGCTGCGCTTTATCTCAACATATGTGCCAACGACTATCTTCCCGAAAGCCGACGCCATTCTACATTACTCAGAAATGTGCAGAAATGGGACAACACATTAATTTTCACTCGGGTGCAGCCGCAGCTCGCCTTGGCACCAGCTTTGGGCTGAGAAGAGGATGCGGCAGCGGCACACTGGCCATTACGTCATTACGTAGCGTCAAATCTGAACAACTTCCGGTCTGTATTTTATAAAGTCATTTACTGGAGTCATCAAGTTATATGCATGGATGAATTATTCATAGTAAACGTATGACAAACATGATCGATTAACTTATTGCAGGTTAAAGTTTGTAAACTGTTCGTTGTGTAGAATGTGTGTTGTATGAGTGTTTACAGGAGTTGAACCAACTAATAAACAATTTAATATTTGTTGTAGCCTACCTAATACCTAATAATTCCACATTTACAGAAGTTTATTGCGCTCATTTTCACTGATTGGGCGCATAAAGTTAGATGGCTAAACATTGCCACCCTGTGGTATTATTGTGTAACGCAAATTTTCTAACTTCTAAACAGAGCACATTAATGAACTGACTTCTGGTAGCCATCATTTAGCTCCTCTGGTAGGCTTTCTTTAGTTTAACATGGGCATATTATTACACTAACACATTGAATTGTACACTGCTAGAACATTAAGGTAGTAATAGTTGTCAGTGGAAATCCTCTATTTACATCACCAAAGTCCAATTCTAATAATTAGTCTAAGCTATTTGTGTTGTTAGGCCACATGACAACAGAGCCAGAAGTATTGGTACAGTGCACTGAGTGAACAATTCAATTAAATTCATCAGGTATGTTGTCAATGCCAAACCCTAGGTTAATCAGCCTCCATTCTCAAATAGTTAGGGCCATTCTCTTTCTAGAAGCTACGAGCTTTCTCTGGGGTCCTCCAGCTGTCAGACCCCCACCACACTTGGCCTCACACTCCCCCCACATGTCAGTCTGGCATCAGGCATTTGCTAGTGTGTTCTCAGCTGTCTGTGCCCTAAATAGAACTTATCAGGGGTAGTCCATCCCCTGGGGGTGTAAGCCCCAGAATTATATCTTCTAAACATGAATGCATTTCTTTAGAGGAAAGCTGACAAGCACTCTTGGAGGAAAAAAATGGCATAAAATGTAGAGTTGAATTAATCACATTAATATTGTTTTTTTTCTTATGTAACAGTAACACCTCAGTCTTTGACATGAACCCCTGATGGTCACAGGCGCTTCTCCATGGTCTGGTCCCACCTCATTCAGATTCTCTATAAATAAACAGAAGTGTTGGAGGGACAAGGTTACAAAGAGCGAGAGAAAAGTTTGAAGCAGTAGATCCAGACTACAAGAGAAAGACTTGTATACAGAAGAAGCGTTGAAAAGGACTGCATACTCAACAGAAAACTAAAGGTACACAGTCTGGCTATTTTTTCCCCGAGATCTAACAGTGTATAGATTAAGAAAACAAGAGGAAATGTTTGTACTTTCAGTAGAATATGACATTTGTTTAGTGGGGAAGTTGCATTAGTTGTAGAGATAAACTTGGGTGCGAGAGCGTGCCCAAATAAGGTCTGAGGGGAGGCCATTTAAAGTTAGAGATAACACGTGGATAGCCATTTGCTCCAGAACCTTCAGCCCAGTAGGACTCAGATTAGAGGAAGGTAAAACTAATTTAGTAAATCATTTTATAATGTTGTAAATTAACAGAGGATACATATTGTTAATTAGACACTGCTTGTAATGTTTGTGATTACTTACATATCTTGAAGTGAATTTGGATATAATCCCTTTTGAGGACTACTTATAACATATTGTATACTCCTCATCAAAGAAATATGTTTGTACTAATTATTACCAGATAATTCCCAATACTGTGTGTTTTCAGATGGGTGACCCAGTCCAGTTGAAAGATGAAGGAAATAAATTCTTCCAGGCTGGAGATGTTGACAAAGCCATTGAGTCCTACACAAAAGCCATCAAGGAGTGCAAAGACAAAAAGATGTTGGCTGTTATTTACAGAAACCGATCTGCATGCTACTTGAAGAAGGTCAGCAGTCAAAAAGAATACACAGTTTGAGATTGCTACAGTAAGTTTAATAGGACATAAAATATTCAAACGCTTTATTTTTTGTAATAGGAAAATTATTCTAGTGCAGTAACGGATGCAACAAAAGGTACAATATCACAGCAGTGGGCAGAATTGGTCAACTAAGAATATTATAATTTGATCAAGCTTCATTCTACTTTTTTCAAGCCATTGACGTTGATGCAGCCGATATAAAGGCCTTGTACCGACGATGCCAGGCTCTGGAAAAACTGGGGAAATCGGATATGGCTTTCAAAGATGTGCAGAGATGTGCGACTATCGAACCCAAAAACAAAACATTCCTGGAAACTCTACGAAGATTAGGAGCAGAAATCCAGGCTAAGGTTTGTAGAGTTAAATGAGTTATATTATTTTTCATTGTTGATGAGGGAATGTTACTTATCACTATTTTATTTTGCAGCTCAAGACATCATTTTCCACAGATTCAAGAGTGAAAAACATGTTTGACATTCTTCTTGATGAGGAAATGGAAACAGACAAAAAAGAAAAAGTGAGTATTTCATATACACTTTTAATATACATAACACAACAATTGATGAGTTAATTTGAAAATAATAATAATAATAACACATGATAAACAGATAAAGGTAATTAAAAAACAAACAAACAAAAAAAGCCTTATACTTTTCTCTTTGCAAAGAGTCGGTGTTATCCCTTGTAGAAAAGGTTTAAATACACTGTTTTAAAACCTGTGAAACCTTTTCTACGCTATTTTAGTGCAGTACAAATTCAATTCCTCCTTGATCAAACCCACTCTTCATTGCATTTACAATACCTGTCAAAGAGAATAACAATTACAAGTAGCTGTATTGGAAACATACATTGATATGTTGTCTGTTTTCTGTAGGCAGCCAATAACCTGATAGTGCTGTCTCGGGAAGATGCAGGAGCAGAGAGAATCTTCGAGAATAATGGTGTCCCACTGCTACTTAACATGATAGAGACCGGAAAACATGAGATGATCCTGGCAGCGGTCCGCACACTGTCCGGAATGTGCACAGGACACAAGGCCAGGGTGAGAACACAAACAAAAATAAAAACAAAAACAAGTCCACATAACAGGCATAATAGTTCAGTAGTAATTGAAATGGAGTATGTTTTTGTCCTGTACAGGCTATGGCAATTGTTCACATGGTCAGTGTTGAGAAGTTGTGCAGCATCATGGCTGTCGACAATGAGGAGCTTGCTCTGGCTACTTGTAATTTATTACAATGTGTCTACGATTCTCTGACCGGAGCAGACAAACGAGAGTATGGGAAAGAAGAAGCTATGGTTTTAGGTAAGAATACATGTAAAACATAGAATGGATCACAAATAATGTCTACTCTCCATTGTGTGAACTAAGCTTATATGTGTGTGTTTTAGACGCGTCAAAGCTGTTGAAAACTATTCTGATGTCCTTGTTGGAAATGGTTGCTAGCAGTAAGGTGTCTGGTCATGGCAGAGATCAGGCGCTGAATCTCCTCAGCAAAAATGTCCCTCGCAAAAACAAGAAGGAACGAGACCACAGCAGAACACTCTTCACTATTGACCATGGTGAGTTATACTGTAATACCATACCTGTATTCAATTGACTTCACCTGTGCTGCTTTATACTAATTCAAATTGTTTTCCAGGTTTGAAAAAGATCCTTAAGGTGTGTGGTCAAATCCCAGATCTCCCAAACCAGCTTCCCCTGACAGAAAACACACAGCTGATCGCCAGTGTACTTTTAAACAAACTCTACGACGATCTCCAGTGTGACCCAGAGAGAACCAACTTCAAGGATATATGTGATGATTATATCAAGTAAATCTACTGTAAAATAATTTACCACACTCATTAGAAAATATTTCAGCTCTTACAATATATTTCTGTTGTCTTCCATAGAGCTAAAATTGATCCTAATGACATGGACAAAACCATCCACGCCATCAACGTGATCTCAGGCCTGCTGCAGGGTCCCTTTGACGTGGGCAACGGTCTGGTTGGACGGCAGGGCATCATGGAGATGATGGTGGCTCTGTGTGGGTCGGACCGCGATGTGGACCAGATGGTGGCAGTGGAGGCTCTCATTCATGCCGCTTCAAAGATGAGCCGCGCTGGCTTCATCATCACCAACGGAGTGTCCCTGCTCAAAGACATCTACAAGAAAACTAAAAATGAGAAGATTAAGATCCGTGCGCTTGTGGTGAGTGGATAGACAACAGTTACACTACTACGTTACACTTTCTCTGCAATTAAGGGATTTGACCAGACGCTGGGCGCTCCTCTCCTCCTGTTTTATTTTTCATTTTAGGGTCTTTGTAAACTGGGATCAGCTGGAGGTGACGACTACGCACTGAGACAGTTTGCTGAAGGCTCCACTGAGAAGTTGGCCAAGCAGTGTAGGAAGTAAGAAACCCTTATTGACAACACAAAATATGTCCTATGATTTATTGTAAATGACAACATTAACTCAATGTTGTCTCCTGTGTAAAAGGTGGTTGTGTAACCCCCAGCTTGACACCAAAACAAGAAAATGGGCCATTGAAGGTCTTGCTTATCTGACAAATGATGCAGATGTAAAGGATGACTTTGTTGAGGATGAACTTGCACTGAAAGCCATGTTTGAACTGGCCAAGGTACAGAGAGACAGGATATATTGCAGACTTTCACGCACCACAAGTTGTGAGTGTTTCTTTAATATCTCTTTTCTTTGTCTTTGTCCAGTCAAAAGATAAAACTATCTTGTATTCAGTCGCTGCCACTTTGGTTAATTGCGCAAATGCCTATGACAAGAAAGAAATCCTCCCTGAGCTGGTTCAACTCGCTAAGTTCTCAAAGCAACATGTGCCGGAGCAGCACCCGAAAGACAAGAAGGATTTTGTGGTGAAGAGAGTGAAGAGGCTGCTGAAGGCTGGCATCACGTCCGCCCTCTCTGTCATGGTGAAAGCTGACAACTCCATTCTTACCGATCAGACCAAAGAGATGATGGCGAGGTAAGCGATCTTGAACGAAAACAATGTATCATCAAATTACGTACTACAGAAGGAAGACTTACCATTTGTTTCCTGTGCGTAGGGTTTTCTTGGCTTTATCAGAGGACCCGGTAGATCGTGGTACCATTGTTGCCCACGGTGGTGGAAAGGTAAGATATCATTTGCCCTTTTAACATAATCAAAACAACTTTTATCTTATCTGCTGAATAAATATTATCGCTTAAAATGCATATTACAGATTTGAATATTTTTCTAATTATTGCTTTGTTTTGTGGCATAGTCGCTGTGGTGAATATTCATCATAGTTTTCCATCAGTCAAGGGCAGTTTGTGAAGAAAAGTTGAAAAATAAAAGATGACAGGAAGTAGAGCTGAGTTCTGAAACTGAATCCCTCTGTCTGCATCATCAATAAGCAACATTTGATAGAAAATGCTGAGGCGATTTAAACACAACCGACACATTTTCCCGACAGTTTAAACTTGTATCATTATTTCAAACTATTATTTGTCAAATCTTAAGTATTGTGTAATGCATATGAATTTTGGCCCTCGTTTACAATAGCTGCTGCCCATGTTCAACATTATAAACTGCACCAATATTGTCAAATGGGAAAAATTGAGTAAAAGCTTGAATAAAATCATGTTCTCTACGTTTAAGTGAAATGAGAAGGCTTTCATTATTGCAATATTGCTTCCCTCCATTCAGGCTTTAATCCCGCTGGCTCTGGAAGGGACAGATGCTGGAAAGGTAAAAGCCAGTCACGTCATTGCCAGAATTGCAGCCATTTCAAACCCAGAAATAGCATTCCCCGGAGAAAGGGTATGAGCACAGTACTCATTTTTGTGGTCAGTAAACATGTCCCTTTGATGCAGTTTCTCTTTGTACCTCTTGTGACAGGTGTATGAAGTTGTTCGTCCCTTAGTCAGCCTGTTGAGCACAGACAAAGACGGAGTGCAGAACTTTGAAGCGCTCAGAGGCCTCACTAACTTGGCTGGTTTCAGTGAGAAGCTAAGGTAACATAGGAGTTGTCCATGTTCAGTGTAATGTTATTAAGAATATCCCCTTGAGATAAACTTGTCCTTGTCGAGAGCGTCCTAAACCATATCAGTCTCATTACGTTATTAGAGCTAGGTTTAAATTTGCACACTTATTTCTGTTTTTTTCTTTTTGCAGGGTAAAGATTGTGAAGGAAAAAGCTCTGCCAGAAATTGAGAACTACATGTTTGAGGAGAATGAGAAGATCCAACAAGCTGCCACTGAATGCATGTGCAACCTCGTGACGTGCAAGGAGGTGCAGACAAAACATCCAGAGTTGTTCCCCGTCGAACATAGAATACAACGCTTATTGACTGTATGTTTTTTTTTGTACAATAGGTTCAAGAACGTTATATGCAGGATGGTAATGATAAACTGAAGCTGTTGGTGCTGCTCTGTGGTGAGGATGACGAAAAACTTCAAATCGCTGCTTCCGGAGCTCTGGCCATGCTCACTGCGGCGCAGAAGAAGCTCTGCAAGAAATTGACTGTTGTGGTGAGTGCAATAGAGTTTATTCTTATCATTCAGATCAGTCATTTTCGAGTATAAGTGATATTAACAAAAATCAATACCCTGAAACTTTGGGATTATCACCACAAACACATGTTTCCAAATATCACTTAACCCTTGATTGAAAGATTACACTGCAAGTTTTATTAGATATTTTTTATTTGTGATTAGCACTTTTTAATGTAATTTATTCAAGACAATATTTTGGATTGTCTAATTTTGTATTTTATGTCAACATTTTGATAAAATGCACACCAGTAATCAGGGATTTGTTCCATTTTGACATCCAAGGTTTATCTCTCAAATTATACCATTTAAAAAATACTTGGCTATAGCGGCATGTACCATTCTTTTATTTAAACTCTTTTGGTAAATGTGAATGTGTCAGCTGATGATCTGTAAAATAAATCCCGTTTGTGAATGTCTCCCTGACAGACGACTCAGTGGCTTGAGATCCTGCAGCGTCTTTGCCTAAACCCACACCCAGACATCCAGCACCGCGGCATCGTCATCATCTACAACATGCTCAACTCGGACGACATGGAGCTGAGCAAGAAGCTGATGGAGAGTGAGTTGCTTGAGATTCTGTCTGTGGTGGGTAAAGCTGAGGACAACCCCAAACGCCAGGGGTCCATAAACGCGGCACGAGAATGTCTGATCAAGGCTATGGACCTGGGCCTCATCAAACCGTTCGCCGGTACCTCCTAAGATGTCACCTGCAATTAAAGCTCCAAGCATCAAGCTGACAGAGACACTTTTAAGCTTTTTTTTTTACACTCATATGATATTTATTGAACCATTTTCCCCGAAGGGTGAAGTAGAAGATTGAAACAGGCATCTCTTTTTTTGTCGAAAAAGAAATCATGTGTATGTTTGAAATTAAGTTAAATTGTGAGTCATTTTTTGAAGACTCATTTTTGTATTGCAATGCCTTTTAATTAATAAAATGTTATTTGATTGATTTTTGATCAGTGTTTTGGTTTAGCTTTAAAACCCACACTGACATTCATGCTTCAATTCAACATTTTGAATATAAGCTCACTGCTGTACCTGAAAGACTGTCCATACATAGGCTAATTATTAATCATATTTGAATTTCTGTCTTTGTTTGAATAATAATTCCAAAACATCATTTTTATCTTGTTTGAATCCCAGAAAAGACGAGCACAGACTGCATTGTCCAAAATGTTTTGACTCAAATTAATCTGTTAACCTCTTACACTTTTTCTTTAGTTATTCCATTTGCTGTAACCCTCTTATTTCCTGTCAAATCAATCATTCTGGGGAGCATCAGTGTCAGTTTGTACTCCAAACCCACAATTAAAAAATGAATCGTACATTTATATGGATTCTGCTTGGACTTTGGACCCTAAAACTCATTTTTAGTGACTTTACCTTCAGCTTTTAAAAGCGAATGGTCAAAACCCAATAAATGCTAAATCTAGTGTCAATCAGACCCTACTTCCAGACACCTGCTTTACTCATTCATATATTTAACAAAGAAAATCTAGGCGGGATTCCAAATGTGATTTCCTCTGTGCAGAATTTGTTTCTGAGTAAAACAAAAATCAGTGACTAAAACTACAGAGTCTCAGCTTCAGAAAGGCTCCAGCCAATTGTTTGGTGCTCCAGAGGGTCCAGGAACAGCTCCACTTTTAAATGGCAAAATAAGGCCCTACATTAATTAAGTTTGAAAAAAACCTTTTTGCAGAATATAGCTAAAATTCTTCTCAAGTGAGATATTTTAGACAGTGTGCTTATTGATTGTCCTGGTTTACACTGTAGGCTTATGCATTTGATTGTATGCAGTATTTCTCACGCATCCCTTGGTGCCTTTGGCCAGTTGCATGCAGGCTTTTTACGCAGTCCTGCAGGGGGCATGTCGGAGTTATTTATCCTGTTTCCCTCCTCATTATTGTGGAGAACAGAGATGGCTCTACGTCAGGACGCGGGGCTGGGACAGAGCACAGGGCTTTTCCTCCCGCTGTGGACCTCTCCTCAGTGATATTCAGCGCGAGAGAAGCGGAGGACTGCGTATGTTCCACTCAAAGTCTGCGTTTGTGCCACTGCTGCTGTGGGGAAACGACGCAGCGACGTAAGGGTTCTTCAAAGACTGCAGCACAACGTGAGTCTTCGGGGGGAATACAGCTGTGAGTTTTCCCTTCTCCACACGACATTTATGGCTTCTGAAAGATTTTAGCTCTTAACTTCAGTGGCACATACGTGTAATTATGGATCACTTCCTGCGCGCAAGGGACAGCTGTTGTTTTATCAGAAACTACTGCTGACAGCAGTGTCATGATGGACATCATATTTACAAAATATCAGGCCAAAATCAATATATTTTTCCACCTCACAAGCCAATTTGTACGTTGATTTGCGTACCAGTGATGAGGAAGTTGTAAATGTTAGAACCTGGTTAAGTTATAGTCAGCATTGTGTGTGTGACGCAGGGAACGCAACTGTCAGCTGAAGTTATGACCTTTGGCTCTTCAGTGGCGTTAATAAATGTTCAGTTATGTTTTTTTTATTGGGTGTCAAAACTCTGAGAAGTGTGGGGGCGACCGACCCAAATATAAGTGTGACCCTGTTGTAATCAATGAGGAGACAGTGTCCCTTGGCTTGAAGATTGTCCCCATTATCACCGCACTTTGCAGTCAAGTGCTACATTTCTCTTGTTGATAGCACTGACAGTCCAGCTCTCTGTGTCCCTCCTATTGACAATCTGTCTGATTAATAAGCTACACTACAATGTGCAATGAATATATGAAGAAAGTTGTATTACATGTACCAGTGTCATTGAAGTAGAGGAGACACATCAAAACTATTTTAAAATCATGCATATTTGTATTCATACAAAATGTACAGGCATAATAACTTTATTTATTTATTTTTGGATGGGATCTAATTATTATAATTTATTATATATGTATATTACTATTTATTTATGTATTATTATTCTTCTTCTTATTATTATTATTAATAATTTACTTTTTAACTTTGGAAACAGTTAATGTAATTTTTCTGGTGGGGGTCTGCCACATGCTGGTCTCCATGGAGATGTTATTACTTTGCCTGAAATGTTTGTATGGCATTAAATCTTTAATTAATTAATCAAGAGCTGTTTTGTTTATCTTTGAAATCATGCATTCTCACTGTGAGCGGGTTCGCTGCTCCACAGATCTGGCCTGTAACTTGCCCTGCTGGTGTCACCTGCTTGTCTTCATTGTGATGGATAAGTTTAATGCCATACTGTGGAACTTTCCTGGCAAATCAATAACATCTCCCTGCCGACAAACAAGTGGCGGACCCTTCACCAGAATGTGTTATGTAGTGCACCTTTATGCCCTTATGACTTGTATCGTATCCATAGAGACAGTGATGCTGTGACCTTGGCTTATGAATATAACTGCACATACACATCACTTTTATATCCAACTTTGTATGGTTTGTATGGTTGACAATTTATCCGTTTATCAAAATGGCTAATTGGAGCAGGTCTGATCAGAGCTGGAGCTGGTCCTGATTTGACTGAGAGGAAGTGATTGTGGCTGAAAGAGTTTGAAAGGGAAAACGAGTCATGCAAATCCAGGGCTCTTCAGTGGAACAGCAGCCTCTGCAGTGCAGCCTCTGTCTGCAGCAGCTTCACTGTGGCTGAGAACAGTAGTGTTATGTAATATTTCAGTCTGTGAATCAACACTTACCTGTCATTACAACCATATTCAACATGAGAAGCAGGACTTTTTTAATCATTTCATTTAATTTAATAATGTTTTTTTTATATCATTTGCATTTTCCTCTTGGATATTTGTTTCTCGGGTCACCATAGGCACCACAGTGTCTAATTTGCATACTGGTTTGACATAGATTTAATGCTAGATTTTCTTTCTGACCTATTCTCTGTGTACCCAGGCTTGGGAATGGTACAAAAGGCACTGTTTATGTAGAGTTTTATGGATTTAAATTAAACTGTGTGTAAAGCATGCATTCATTGAGAATAGGTCCCACGTTAGATACCCTCTTCCTTTACCTGGGTTTGATATAGTTTATGCATTTTCTAACATTTTGTTCTTCGAAATATCCAGTGATTTTTATGTCTGTTTGTGAGCTAGTCGTTCGTACCCGGAGTGGGATTGGGTTGTGTTTTCATTTGAGATAACTCTTTGTATGTTGTATGTTGTATTTTTATATTGTAACCTTTGGCTTGTGCGCCTCAGTGGTAACATAACAGTGTACGAGTAGATCCCGTCTTAGATAATTCCAAAATAACCGGCACATGAGGCTCATTATAGACAGTTACATAAGTCATTGCCTCCAACAGGAGTTCTCAGCCCTCTCTCATTCCTGATAATGGCCAAACAGACAATGTGCCTTCTGTCCACACGCAGGGGCGCGGCCTGGCAACGTGTCCAGTTACATTCAAGATGTTGTGATATAAAATACTTCTCCCCACAGCGATAATGAAATCCACCTTGTATGGCACTGCTCTGGGACGATGCACTGTCAGTGCTGTCAGTTGTAAAATGCTTTGTCACAACCACAAGTGCTAACAACCTGTTCATTTGTTGATCAATGCTTTGGCCCCTTTAAGTGTGAGTTAACGAGGCATCCCATCATGTCTCAAGAGATATCAAATTAATCACTACAATAGAACCTTAATACTATAATATCTCATTTAGAAGTGGCAGTAAATTGACATTTAGGTAATATTGTGAATGTTGTTTTGAAGATATGCAAAATTGAATATTGAGTATGTGTTTATGGTAAAGAAAAATGCAAATAGAGCAGATTAAAATCATGCCATGTTGTTAACTTTTTTTTTTTTTAAAGGTGATATTACTGCATTTATTTTACAGACATTTCACAAGAGTCTGATAATTACCACGTTTTTGTTGGATTGGATTTTGCTGCTGAATATCCAGATATTCATGGTTGTCAATATCGCCCACCATTTTATCTCATTTGAATTTGACGGCTGCAACATGTAATAAATGGTGAACAAAAAGCTTGAAATTACGTTTCTTTTACAAATGTCCAGTTCAGATTATGTCAGCTGACCTCGAGGTGATGGGACATTCATCAAACACCTCCACCTTTTAATAAATAACTTGGAATCATATAATTGTGTGTTTTGCCAAGATTGCATTTATTAATTTTTCCACAGTGCTCATGCTTGCTCTACACCAGGTCTGGATAATAAACAGTAAACCTGATTGTGTTGCTAAATAGGCTTGTCTTGTCTTGTTATGTCAATGGGTGGTGTGACCCACTTCCTCCATTGACCACGTTTAGGCCCTTGTCTTGATGGTTTGTGCCTCTGCTATAGGCACAGGCTGCACTGCTCTCTGTTTGTGCTATCATGGCTTTTATTGTACTCATTGAATGGGCAGGCTGTCCTCATGTCAGCAGATATAGTACTGCTGATAACTACTGCATCTGACTGCAAACCTTATGAGCCGTGTCTTTTACTACTGTCCAGTGCCATGCTTACCTCAGCACAGCAGCACCATTACACATTTGATTATTTCTGTATGTGAAAAACACATTCAAATGCAGTATTGAGAGTCTGGGCTCCTTCTGCAACAACATTATGTGACTCTCACTGAAAGTCTCAACAATGTTAATGTCACCACAATTGTAAACAAACTACAAACACATGACTGGTTCATTGACTTGCCCATTATCAGAGATCTTAATGACTTTCACAGTTTCCTCAGCAGAGTAGAGGACAAAAGTGCCCAAAGGAAGTGCAAGGTCGGCTATAATAGAGCTCTTCTTGATATTGGTTTATTGGAACAGACTAAACTAAATAAATGACCTGAGAAGTGCTGGAATAGCCCTGGTAAATCAACAGTAATTGTTGCATTTGGTTTTGTTATATCACGTTTAACTGAATTAGCTTGGTGCTGAGTAGTATTTTACAAGTTTAATTTCTGTCACATGAATACCAATTTGGAGGTCTGGATTCAGTGACGGGGACTTTTATTATTTTCTGTGACTGTCTCTCCTCCCCATAGCCAGGAGAGGGTTTAGCTAAGCCTTCAGGGGACACAGGGAGGGCTGGTGTCTGCTAAGAAATATCCAAAAATGACACACTGAAATGAATACTTGTTCTATTGTACATGGGAACGAATCACTGAGACGCATAGCTCGTGAACCTCGTGTTAACCTCCTGTAAGTGGACCTTGGACAGCTTGTCTGGTCGGGGCAAGGCTCTTTTATACTTATTTGGTCATGAGCTCTTCCTGTCCAAGGGCTGGATCAAGGATTGCTTTTGCTTCCATGGGAATAACTCTAGTAATCACAGCATTCCCAATGCCATGATACATACATTTTAAACACATTTTAAACACGAGTTGACATCAAAGAGAAGACTAAAATATGAACTCCCTAAACTAATACAGGTATCATGTTTGCAGAAGAATAAACCAGGTTTGTTGTTTGCAAATGGAAAAGTGTTCATTAGATAATTGCAGTATTTGCGATATGCTAATTGTGACCATTTAAATTGCTATTTTGATTTGATTGCTATTATATTGTAGCCTTTATTGCTTATTTCAATACTGTATTTAAATTTCAAAACTAGTTTCAATACTAGTACCTGGGATTGAATGTTTTGACAACCCTACTCAGTATATATAGCTTTCCAGTTTGGGATAAAGTCTTGTTCTCATTCAAAATTGTCTAATATTTTGGTCATTTTACTGCACTTTCCAGCACTTAAAAAAAAAAAACAACCTTGCCCAGAACTCGATGTGTTTTCCTCGCTCTGTCACTGGTCTGTGGCTCCTTTACTGCTCCAATCCATCATGTGACGGCTGGACACAGAGGTCGACCTGTTCGTCTTAATATGCAGCAGAGCGGCGACGCAGCTCACAATCACCTCTGTACACAACGCCCTGCAGTCTCTCTGCAATTTTAGGTTCATTGATTGAACATGGACGCTAAACATAAGAACTACCATAAAGATTTACTGATTTTTATCAGGATTCTGGTACTTTGACACAACATTTATCTGGACTATCTCAAACTTTAATTCTAGTAGAGATTAGTCGATCAAAATGTGTATTATAATTTACCTACTGGAATTACAGTATAAGGACAACTGCAGAAAGGAGAAGGCATGGAGGCGTTTTTAAACTTATGAAGATCCTGTTTACTACGATACTCTTCACGCATAGTTGTGAATACAGTTTGGGTCTTATTAAGGCTGAAACAAGTTCATCAGTAAATTACTTCTAATTGGTTATTGAAACCATTGTCAACTAATTTAGCAGTCGAATAATCGTTATCCAGTCTACACGCGCACTCTTTTGTCTGTAATCATAATTTACACTATCCTGGGTCAAATACATGTAAAAATATGACATTCACAGGCCTTTTCTATTGTATCGGTCATCGGATATTGCTGATATTGGCGATATCGATGGGTTTTTCGGTATCGGGCCGATATTGAAAATGTAGCCTGTATTTGGCACCACATTTTTTCTGCACTGTCTCAAGAGTGTGTTCTCATGTGCCATTCTCAGTTTGTCCTCAGCGTAACAGATTTGTCTGAACAATTTAATGAGTGCAAGTGGAACTAGAAGAGCAATTAGGCTAAAAGTTTACAGAAACCGTGCATCAGATTATTTTATATATATTATTTTTGTAACTTAACTTGGATTGTAAAATCTTTATATCGGTATCGGCAAATATTGGTTATCGGCCACTGCAAGCTAACTATTGGATATCGGCTGAGGGAAATCCACATCCGGCCCATCTCTCTATGTACATAATGCTTTTTTTGACCGTTGCATTGCAGAATGTAAAACCCCTAACAAGAGCTGTTAATGCCTTACTGTGGAACATTCCAGAGAAAACAACAATATCTCCATGGAGACAAGCAGGTGGCCGACCCTCCACCAGGATAGACGCATCGTGCACCTCTAAGTCGACAGTTTTTCTTTTGGTCAAGTACAGCCTTCCAACATGTACAGTCAAAATATTTTAAATTACACAAATAAATTAAATGTTTTAATTATGTTAAATGCAGCAGTTTCAGACTACGTAAATATGCATCCGTGCCTCATATAACGTACAAATCATGCTTCTGCTGCTGACTGTGGGAAGCATGTTTAAACTGGGTCGGATGTTACACATTCAGACAACCAGGCAGCGTTTTGATACAGATGCAGCACGGTCTGTTCCTTAAAACGATCAAAACACCTCTATTATAAAGAGACCAGCGCGCACCACAACAACACAAACAAGTTTCATGTTTTTAGGAAGAGAAAACATAATGCAGCATGCCGCTTAATTAACCACTTTTCCTTCTTCTGACCCCCTGGAGAGTAGACTGAGAGAAACTTACATTATTTCCGATGTGCTCCTTATAAACATGTTTAACCATCCAGAATTTAGCCATTGTCGAAGGAAAGGAGAAAGCTAGTTATTACCACCAAAATATTACCAATATTTTTTGGGCAACACCTTCTGTTCTGTCAGTATATTCTCTCATCTTTTTTTAGGCCTCTTGTAAAATATTACCGAGCAGTAATAAGGGTCTTTTTCTGACCATATGCTTCAGCTAATGAGGTGTCCACTCTCCTGCAGGCTGCACTGAGCTGATGTCTATGCATCTCCTTGATTATATCTCCTTAAATCCAGATATCAGTGCTTATCTAACGTCTTACTGTTGTAGACTGAGAAGGTCAGGAAAGCCCTTTAGCTGTTGGCATTACTAGAACCCTATTGATTTTCCATTGTTTTTCAAATCTGCTGCAGTAATCCAATATTACCCTGGGATTCAAGCAGAGTGCAGATAACCTTTTTTTCTTTTTTTTTTTTTTACTTACATTTAGTTTGGGCTTGGTTTTTCCTGCTGCTAGGACATCTTTAAATGGACTAAATCGGCATCATACCAGACAGTCTGCGGCGCTTGCCAAAGTTATCTTGGCTCGAAAAGCTGCTAGATTTGCACTGGGCGACTTCAATGTGCTGTCGGTGAAGAAGGAAATCTCATGGAGCTGTGTTTGATCTGGAGTGTTTGTTTGAAGGGAGGTCGAGTTTCTGTTGGGTGTGTGTGGGGAGGACAATCTACTGGAAGTTCATCATTCTTTTAAGGAACTTGACCATGATGTCCAGCTGTTAAAACTTTTTTTTTGTTCGTTTATATGTGAACGTGGTTTAAACTTTGGGGTTTATTCTGTTGCACATCTGGTGTGGGCCTGAAGGGATAAAAAAAGGGCTGAATCAGTACTCTAATCACTGTCCCCTTCTGCTGACTGGACTTGCTGTTTGAATATTTTTTTTAAATACAATTATTGCAATGGACTTTTAAAAACAAATTCTTGGCTTTGCCCCAAATCAAAATGGTCAGTTATGCACTCTGCTAAATGACACACTTCAGACAGTATGTTAGACCAGTATTCTTTGCCCTCTGCGTTCATGTGTCCATTCATCCGTCAGACACATTTTTGTTGACTGAACGGTCACCCACAATCCTGCTGTTGTGCACTGCAGGTGTAGGCCTCACACAGACTGTTCTGGAAGCCGTGTTTTGGTGCAGTTCAGTTTTAGGGTCAGGTGAGAGGGGTCCAAACAGAGCTTTTATACATGGGCCACAGCCTGTTGAACCTGTTAGTTGACGAGAGCAGTTTAACACAGTTAAAAGTACTGCCACACTCACTAAGGCTAATGATACTCAATGCATTGGTAGGAGATATTTGATTGGATTTATTTTGAACTATGGTTTATGGGTGAGCAATTTAAATATCACTTTTTTACCTTTTTTTTCTTTTTAAAGCTTGCACTCCACGTTTCTTTTATTTTTATTTTAATACCATCCTTTTTATATTTCACCCCAATTATAGATGAATGAATTTTACATATCTTTAAAAATGTTATTTCTAAATTATTTTGTACATGATATGGTCCTGCCAGTGTAATCTTTGTGTCTGTCTTAGACCTGGCTAAATGGATATGGTTGTACAAACAAAACAAAACAAAACACTGACGAGCGTCCACTTTAGCTTTGCTTCAACTTGATCTTCTAATTTTCTTCCTTAATTTTGCGTCTGCTGTAGGGTTACAGTGGGCAGAGGTGACCGCTGGGACGTAGTGCTTGTTGTGCTGACAGTGCAGTTAGTTCTGTGTAATACTCTGGAGGCGCAGGTGAATTTATATGCAGGTGGTGATGTGACTGCAGGCCCGGGCCACAGCAGACTTTGCCCAAACTTTTTTCTATTAATCTCACATTTTCACTCATTGCTACTCCTCAAAGCACACAGAGTCTCTTTAGAGTGCCAGTGTGGGTTATTTATGCTCTATCGATTTGCTTTTTTGTCTGCCCTGAGGGTTGCACTGCCACTAATACATGCTTTTATGCTTCATTTGGCAAACAAACACAAAATAAGAGATGAAAACAAAGAAGTGACAGAAACACCCTGAGAAGAAGGGTAAATATGGATTATCATGCAGAGAGAAGACATCCTAATATATATATATATACACACACACACACACACACACACACTAATATATTCAAAATATTAGAACGTAATGATAATTAAAACAATTGTATGTCATGTTTTTCAGTGTTCAACATCCAATCCAGATCTGCAGATAATGGCCCACGCTCATAATCAAGGGATTTTGCCATGATTCGTCAGGGGTTTCTCTAAGCAAGGCAAGTATCACTTATATAACTTAAAGTAAGATTGATATTTTAGATATGGAGTCATTACTAATTGTTCAGTAACATCTGGTTTGCTCTTCAGATGTCAACCACAACTGAAAATGGAATGGGAGGGGGCACAGGTAGAGAGAAAACATACAAAAAGGTAAGCTCCAACTTGATTCATATATACTACCCTCTATTAAGTTTTCATAAGCCAGTGCTTTTTCAGGGCATGTAATGACTTTCTTGAAGTCCTTTTACAGCACAAAATGTCCTGACCCTTTCCATGGAGCTGCCACAAATCACTCACTCTGCTTAGAACTGTTTAATTTTTACTTAAGATAACTTCACTTACTCGCTTCTCCTGTTGGTAAGATCCTGAACAAAACCGACGCTGGTCCAACGTTATTTTGTCTTTCTGTGGTTATTTTTAATGGGCTGTTTTCAAGATTGAATGTGATTATGTTGTAATCTCTTTTTTCTGTTAATACCATAGTACTTTGATAAGAATCTGAGTGAAAAATACATCAATTATGAAACAGAGTTATATTCTCAGCAGGCCACAAAAAAAACCACATCCATTATATTCTTTTTACCTGCCTCCCAACTCTATTAAACTCTTTTAGTTGTTTATGCGATTAGTGGATCGATGGTGTTTTAGTCGATCAAATTTTGTACTAGTCAAACTAATTATTTTATTTACGGTAGATTAGAGGGATTCATAAAGGACAACAGCAGAAAGGAGAAGCCATGGCGTGAGTTGGCTAAAGATTTGGGATTGAATCATGAGTTTAATCTGCCTTTTTACGTGTAAATACACAGTTTCACAATGTACTTTTTCTGTATAATTAGTTGTTTTTAACTCCCACGTGGTTGTGGTCTTGTGAGTGCAGTTTGGGGTAATAGAGGTACTGAAACGTTTTGACCTTTTACCAGTTTCTCGCCACTGTCCCCTTTATTCGACTAGTTGATTGGCTTGGCATGTCTTTAGTCACAGCTCTTACCATATGGTGCATACTGGTTTTATAAATATAATCTGGTCTCCTCTGAGGCCTGGACTCCTCTGAACTCTTGGGGCTTTCTTGGTGAAATAAAGTTAAATGAATGAAATATGCATAATGTTATTTCAATGTGCCTCTTGTGGTATATTGTTTATGCTGGTGCCAAGCCCAAAAGTGTTTGTCTTTTTAGTTTTTAAGAAGAGAGAGAAGGAGAAAAACAACAACAAACATGCCACTACATGTAATTTACACAGCACGGTAACATGCTGTTTTCTTTATTTCCCAGACCACGTCATCAGCCTTGAAGGGCGCCATTCAGTTGGGGATTGGCTACACAGTGGGGAACCTGACCTCTAAACCTGACAGAGATGTCCTTATGCAAGACTTTTATGTGGTGGAGAGTGTTTTTCTGCCGAGGTGGGTGCTTTGACATACTTCAAGGCATAAAGGGCCAGTCCAGGTGTAGTGCTCTTAACTCAATAATTAATTGTTGCAAGTGAAGTGAGGTCTCCTTCCTCAGAAAAAGAACTGATGCAACCAACACATCAGTCAGAATTAGGACTGGGCTATATGGAGGAAAAAAAAAATTTTTTTCTCATATTAATCAATCTCGATTTTTGATTCTATTTGATTTGATCTTTCCAAAATCAACGATTTCATGAACATTAACGATACAGACTTAATTCTGTGCCATTTAACAAGAATAATATAATTATATTTAATTAATAATAGAGATCAACTGTGGACTCCCAATTCAAAAAACCCTCACAAATAATTGAAGATTTCTCATGACTCGATCTTGGTCTGATTAATTGGCCAGCCTTTGTCAAAATTCAACCAAACTAGGCTTATCTTGCAACTGATAATAAGTATAGTTTGCTTCTGTACCATTTTGCTAATTTGTCCTCAAAAATGTAATTTAAAAAAGACTTTTGCTAAAAATGCGATTTGTTTTAGCAAAAAGCTAAATATTTAAGACGATTTGACTTTCATCCAAAAGTCATTTTCGATCTGATGGAAATAGTTTGACCAGCAAGTATTTACACTCTGCTGAGCTCACATTGGTCCTCAGAGCTGTCAAGTACCTCATTAGCATTTGAGGGATAGGGCCCAGAACTCAATACGCCCTAAAGATTCAAGCTGTAGGAGTGAAAATGGCTCTTGTGAACAAGGTTTTGGTGCTTTAAGTTCAAATTCATCACATTGAAAATTACTGGATACGTCTTGATTTCTAAAACAGTGTCCAGACGACTACCTTTGAAACCTTTTCTACTTTGAACCAGTCCAGGACCAATGAGGGATTACATCGACTTGCTTTTCGTTTTCTTACTATCTGCCCTTCTTGTGTCCAAGTTAAATTCTCCACTTTAAGATCAATTAGTCTTTCTTATCTCAAATGCAGTTTGTCTTAGATGTAACTAGAGAATTGGCAGACATTTGAAAACAGTAGTATCCACTACCACCTCATTAACAAATTGAATGTAGAAAATCAAAGTTATATAAAAAATGGCAGCAGAGGATTGTCCTACCACCAGGAACTGCAAAATGAGCTTAAGACAGGCCTCCTGCAGTTGGAGCAGTGTGTGTCAGCTTCATCATTTAGAGCTGTCTGCAAAATTACATCAGCAGCTTAAAGAAAATCTTTACATAATCCACCCCAGGGAAGACTTATTTTAAAGTGTTCTGCGAATATTCACACATATATGACAAAGTTGTGACTCAAAAGGCATTTGACTGGATTTATTCTTTATACAGCGGCACAGACTGAAAAGTAATAGCGAAGAGGAACTGCGTCTCCTTGTCGGTTCCACCTGGATATGCAAACTCCATGTGGCTTATGCAAACCTGTACTTGGCATGCAATATGACTTTTTACTGCCCAGTTCCTTAGCAACAACTGAATAAACAGTATTATTTGCTCAATCAACTGTGAGCCAAAACTTTCACCTGTAATTTGACAATTTGCATTTGACATACTAAAACTTTTCAGTTTTAAGAACCTTTATACAAGTTTAGAGCCATTTTCACATTAGATTTAAAATGGCAAAATAACCAAGGAGAGTTACATAAAGTTACATAAATCACTCAAAGATATGACAATGCAGAGTTTCTGAAATGAAAATTGCTATCATTTGACACTATTTCCCTTCTCATCTCTCTTCTCGTCTTTGCTTTTGTAGCAGTGCAGAAGTTCATTTCTAAGTGCGTCCTCAGAGACTGGTTTAGTGATGGAGATGCCCTGAAAAGCTTTTTAGTCGGGCCCTCCTTCCATCTCTGCCTTGGCCCCTGTTGTCTCTCTCCAGGGGCTTTGTCCTGTTGTTTGCCCTGTCAGTCCTGTTTTAGATGACGAGAAATGTCGCAGATCTTTGACAACAAACACACACACACACACACACACGCACACGCACACACAGTTTGTTTCCTGATTAGATTGAATTGCACGTGCCCCACTGTTGTGTGTTGGGAAATGGTTACCAAGAGATTGTAGTGCCAGCATGACCAACCTGCGACTGATAGAGGCTAAAACTGTACCGCAGTGTTTCTGCTTTTGTGTACGTTAAACAGAGCAACCAAGATTTCTCTGTATAGTAATTGCAGGTTTATTGTTACAGTGTAAGGCAAGTCCCGTGTCAGAAAATAAGACGCCCTCAAAACAAGATGTAACCTCCTTACCCAGAATACTCACCAGAGATTTAGAGCAGCTCTCAAAACAAAAACCGTGATTGGCCCAATTTCTCGTAAATAAGGTCACAACTGGATATAACATTATTGTCTAAACAAATTGGTTTGGATTTTATTATAAAACATAGTGACATGGTATGAGAGTTAATGTGCGTTTGCTCTTGTTTTTTCTGGCCCTTGGCTTTTTGGTGCGTTTTGAGTTAGTCCAGAACAAGTAATCAGATCCATCTTCAGTCTCTAGGCGATGAACTCAATACAGTTTGTCGCTACAATAGTGAAGTATAGGTTCCCAGAGATGCATTTACAGTATAATACTCTCACATGGGCGGAGCAAGTCACCAGTACATAGATGTTCAGTTTGTTTAGAAATAGATTTTTGCCAATGAGTCACTTTTACATAGGTCTGTCCTATGGATCATGTTGCTCAGATTCATTACTTAGGATTCAATATGTTGAAATCCAATCCACTTTATTCATACAGCATATGGTCAGTTGTGTTAATTTTAAAGTAACCTTGAAACCAAAATAATCAATATAACGTGCCTGTTTTGGTAGTGAGGGAAGCAACCTGACCCCAGCTCATCATTACCCTGATTTCCGCTTCAAGACGTACGCCCCACTGGCCTTTCGCTACTTCAGAGATCTGTTTGGCATCAAACCAGACGACTACCTGGTAAGAGCTGTACTATTCACCCATTACTCTCAGATTTACGAAGACAAAACAGACACACGTAAACACATGTGTAAAGTCACTTTATAAATAAGGAGCAGGCACTGTCTGCAACACGCCACTGTTTGTTACATGCTAATAACAATCACATTTTATGGTGTAATATGTAACTAAAACTAATAACCAATGGTCAAAAACATGTACCGTATTTTGCGGACCATTAGCCGCTACTTTTGTCAGATGTTTTGAGCCATGCGGCTTATTTAGAGGCTGCGGCTTTTCTGTGGTTTTTTTTCTTTCACCGCTAGGGGCGAACTAACCGGAATTAGCATCAAAACTACAGAAAAGTTAAGCAAAGAAGCAGATGTTGCTTTTTTATTCAGCTAGCAAATAGAACACGGACGACAAATTACCAACTATAAATTATTTTCAAATTCTTGCCGCATCATTATGGAACCCAAACGAAGAAGTTCGTACGAAGCAAGTTTTAAGCTGAAGGCCATCGATCTTGCTAGGAAACCGCGCGGCTGCACGCAAGCTTAACATCAATGAATGTACGTGAGACGCTGGAGGGGACGGAGGGGACAGCGGGACGAGCTCATGCGATGCCAAAAGTCAAGGAAAGAGTTCTGCGGCTTATACAAAAGGTGCGGCCTATGTATTGTTTTATTATCGTTTTTTTAAAAATAGAGCAAATGCGGCTTATATAGGGGAGCGGCTAAAAGTCCGGAAAATACGGTAAATAGTTTTAAAAATATCATGTTGGAATTTAAAGATGAATCAGTTTAGCAATAATTATAGAACTGCAAACAAAACAAATGTACAAATTAAAACTGAAATTTGTCATTTCAATTGAACGTTCATAAAAAGTGAAACTTAATGTAAAGCGCTTTACATTAAGGTTTAAAATGGTACTTTTTCAATAAAGCTGGTCACATAAAGGAGAAATGTTTGAATTCAGGATTTCCCACTTGTTTGATATTGTGACATCCCTAAATGTAATACTAAGAGGAATTGCATGGATTGGCTGAGTCAAAACACAAGAAAACCATTCCTTTTCATGACATGTTAAAATACTATAGCTTACTTACTGATGTGTGGGTTCCCATAAGACGTGTAAACACACAGGATGTTAGTGTTTGCAGGGAAGTTGTTGTTTTAGTTGTTTTCCTGCTCTTTCCTTATATTAAACAAACTATCACTGGAGTGTGTGTGATATTACTTTACATGTTCATAAGCCTCTATCAAAACATGATGAACGCAGTGTTAAATTAATATCGTGGAGCGCGTTCCCCTTGTCATTCGTCGAACCTGTATTATGTAAGGATTCTGTTAAATTACATTAACCATTTGAAAGGCTGGACTCACCATATAGAACAAAACAAAGATAAAATAAGCAAAGGGATCATTACCAGACCCTGGAGATGGACAGACGCAAACCTCTGGTCTTAATTAAAGAGACAAGCATAAAGCATACACCGCTTACGCACAAGGCTAATGCAATGAAGTGCTGACGCGTTTGTGTGCACGACTCAAGGTGACTGCAAATATTGATTGAAGAAGGCAAGGACATATTCAGGGCTTTTTCCTTCCTGTTCTAATTATGAATAACTCTAGCTTATGTCATCGAGTCAATAATTCATAATTAATACACAAACAAAGCATATATTGTTTTTTTCTATTTTATCTATAATTATTATGTTAAATTGGGTTACAACAGGGTCACAAATTGTTGTTTTGCTGACCCTTTCTCAAATTGTTCGACACAGGGGTACTAAAGTTTGATTTTGTATTTATTTTTTTATTTTTTTATTTTTTTGCTTTTGACTGTAATCCTTGTCTAGTTTTTGAGAGTTAAAAACCCAAGAATCACTACCCTTTCCAACTGTAACTTTAAACCACAATATTATTTTACCAGTTTATAAGAACTACAAGGCAAGGCAAGGCAAGTTTATTTGTAGAGCACAATTCGTGCACAAGGCAATTCAAGTGCGTCACGCAACAGGGAAAAAATGCATTAAAATCACAAAGACATGACAGAAATCACAAAATCTTAATTTAAAAGTGCCATTTTCAGGCTTTCCGTCAAATAGTTCAAGACATAAAAGAGAAGAGTGCAAAGAAAAGCATTTCAGTCGTATGCACAGCCAAACAAAACAGTTTTTAGCTTAGATTTGAACATTGCCAGAGTAGCGGCCTGTCTCACATCCTCAGGAAGACTGTTCCAGATTTTAGCTGCATAAAACTGAAACGCAGAACTACAACTTAATTAGCCGTAAAACATCATGAAACAAGATTTAAATCATAATGAACAAATAGTTTATTATAAATGATTCAGGCTTAGTGACTTCTTATTTAACATGTTATGGTTAGGAGTTAGGGTTAGGGCATTCATTAAATAGTTATTAAGCTTTTTATAATATTAGTTTATTATGAATTAAGTCTTTGTTTATGCTTTATTAAAGCTATTAAACATAGTTAGAATAAAGTGTTACCGGTTTTACTTTCAACTAGGGTTGTCAAAATACAACCTTTCCTGAACAGTTTTAGACCACAATGGAATATTAAGAACATAGTGTGGAAAATTGTCTAAAACCTTGACCTAAAAAATGGGTCTTTTTAATTATTGTAGTATCGAAATTGGTGTCGAGAATCGAGCCTATTCCAGTTAGTATCAAAGTTTAGTTTTGGTTTAGTCCTGGTCTTGGTCTAAAATCAAAGAACCACTCTGTCCACTTTCCACGGTTTGACTTTTGACACACTTTGAATATGAAAGGCACTTTGTCGATGGGTAATACACATGTTTGAAGTTTAAACGTGTATGTGTGTTTTCATTCTGTAGTACTCCCTTGTCAATGAGCCTCTTATTGAGCTGACCAACCCCGGCGCCAGTGGTTCTCTCTTTTACCTGACCAGTGATGACGAGTTCATCATCAAAACCGTCCAGCACAAAGAGGCCAAGTTTCTCCAGAGATTGTTGCCTGGATACTACATGGTGAGACACACATAATGCTAATGTTACGTCAAATGTTTTATTTTGTTACAGGACATCGACCTAGATAGATTAACGTTTTTTTTTTTAAAGGTCTGAAGCTTTGTTCAAGCCTAATTGCATAAGCTTTCTTACCTATTTTCCCCTTGATCTGAAATTGAATGTGCATCACCCTTTCATGATACAGATACATATTGATTTGCCTTAATTTGGTTACGTTCATTTACTTTCAAAAATGAATTTGACATATTTCAAGCTACACAAGCAACACACACACTGACTGGAAAACCTTTGTTCAATGATCCTCTTCTTATTTACGCTGAAGATTAACTATGTATTTGAGCGTCATTTATGCCTCTAATACGCACGTCATCAACCTTTTGTTTATCTTCATCGTGACTTCAAATACAACATTAACTATCTTTTTACCTCTCAGAACTTGAACCAGAATCCTCGCACGCTGCTGCCAAAGTTCTACGGCCTGTACTGTATCCAGTCAGGAGGCATCAACATCAGACTGGTGGTAATGAACAATGTCCTGCCGCGCTCGGTCAGAATGCACTACAAGTACGACCTGAAGGGCTCCACGTACAAAAGGAGGGCGTCCCGTAAGGAGCGGGAGAAGTCCTGTCCCACATACAAAGACCTGGACTTTCAGGACATGCACGAGGACGGCATTTACTTCGACACAGAGACGTACAACAACCTGATGAAGACGCTGCAGAGGGACTGTCGGGTAGGTCAGCTCTTCAGGGGTCCCCAGCACTTCTGCACATGTTTGATCAGAAGACACTGAGGCATTTGTCATGACATTATCCATCGTATGAAGAGCTTAGAGCTGATTGGACTTGGCTTAGGAATGTAGAATTACAAGGGTTAGTGACGGACTTTAGTACTCCTTTTTTTTTCTTTTTGGTTACGAAAAAACTTATGAGGTAAAAGGTTCAACAAGGTTCAACAAGGTGCAAACGTCATACTTTTTATTTATTTATCTATATTTTTTCGACACACACTGCACTAGGAGAGAGATGATTGGCTTTGGTGGTCAAACTTAGTCTATAAGTGTATTACAGAAATCTAATCGAGTATTTTCTTTTTCTTTTGTAGCTCTTAACACTGAAACACTGTTTGATGTTTTAAAAAGGAACTTCTTTAGCACTAGAACCTAATGGAAACACATGACAGCTCGGAAGTGATTAAAAAAAGTAGTGACCCAGTTTCACATTGTGCTTGTTTGTTTTCTTTTTCTCTCTCTTTTTTTTTTTTTTTTTGCTGTGAACCTCAGATACTGAAGACCTTCCAGTTCCTGTTTTTTATTTTTTTTTATTTTATTTTACCTGCTAGATGCACAGTACGCCCGTGAACTATCCCAAACATTACAGTAGCCCAAACATTACTGCATTGCATATCACTTTCCTTCCTCATCTTCAAACTGAGCAACAGAAAACAATGAAAGCAGCAGTGGACGTTGAAGTTACAGTCTCATGATGAAGACATTCGATCCCCACAGCAATTAAATAATCAGTATACTGTGTACTAAATCTAACCTTTTGTTATTCCAGATATAGATTAGATTTAAACTATTTCCGTTCACTAAAAGCCACATATTTTTTAATGTTGTCCTTGACTTGAAAGGTTGGAGAATTTCTGACACATGCCAGATGCCTTTCTAAAAACATTACAGACAATGTGGCAGGTAAATGGTGGGTTTAGACTCTCAAAGCCCCCTGTGTTGTAACGCCATTAGTTCTTCTTGGTGTGAAGTAGTTATGTTCATATTATATTTGTGGGACCACGTTGTGACTTTGTCTGTAAAAGGTGTCCCACGTGCCCTGTCACATGATGCAGGCCTCATATCTACAGTTTTCTAGGTTTATTATTATTATTATTATTATTATTATTATATTATTATTATTATTATTATTATTATTACACACTGTTTTTGTGTGTGGAAAGAGAGAGACTTTGATGTCGTTTTTTCCTCCGTTTGAGTTCATTCTTGTAAGATCGTTAATGGAGCGTTATGCTGCTTTTAAATTACGAGCGTCCTGTTAGTTTACACGATCACCTGGTCTTTTATATGAAACGCAGTTCATTTTCTATTTCCTGTGCGGTCAGTTTTAAATGTGTGTGTGTGCGGTCTCCTTGCCCTTTGAAGATATCACTGCCTCTACATGTCCAAAACAACTGTCACTTTCCCACCCTCATTTCCCAGCAACTTGTTTGGTAGTCTTGATTACAATTAGATGAAGTAATCTCCAATATTTATTCATTTATCTATTCATTTTGTTATCATTAACAATGAACAATGAACTAGGAATGTGCTTAAGTCATGCTTTAGAAAATTACAACTTTTTACTTAAACCGGTAAAACATAAATCTCTGCCTTTCTTAGCGTACGTGTCCACTTTGTCAGTACTTTTGTCTTTAAATATACATTGAAACGCATCGGGGCTTTTACCCTTGTAGCCTGCATATGCGGCAGACAATTTGTTTTTGTCACAACTTCCTGCGTTCTCCTCTTGAGCGGGAAACAAAGTGCCCTCTAAGCAGAATCTTTTCCATGAGTAAGCAGCTAACCTCATCACCCCACGAGAGGCTGTGAACTACTACACAGAGGCAAATGTGCGTGTTGTAAAGGGCCTGAGCGTAGCATGAAAGGAGGGTAACACAATGCAGCGCAAACCAGCTCAGAGTTTGTGGAAAATTTGAATTGCAATAGTATTGTTGTTAAAAAGCTGATACTGACAATTTTTGTAGAATATAATGTTGTCACACAAGCGCGAAATTGCTGACGGCGCGATAAATTGGCCGTAATCTCATTATCGTGTTGGGCTGATCAATTAGCCGAAATTTGGCAGACCAACTAGTAAAATGTAAATAGAAAATCAATTGGGCTAAAAATATGACTGACGTTATAAAGAATCATGCTACAAAGGATTTTATAGCGCAGATAAATACATTTTGTTATTGGTTTGACGAGAAAAGTTATTTGTGAACTGAACTCACTGATTGATTGGCTTTGTTTCGAGGTTATGACCGAGAATTTAACACATTTTGGTTTACAATTAGTTACAAATCGCTCTCATACACCTAGAAACACAACAACATGGATGCACACACAAGTTCATACATACACAATTACACCTACATTTGAACGCCCAACGTGCATCCCAAGTACATGCAAACAATAAACCACATCGGCATTTTCACGTACATTTGTGGACTATGGATTTTTAAATCGTTACAGCAGTATCGGAAAATATTGGTTATCGGTCTCATCAGCTAGAAATTAGACATTGTATCGGCTCCAAAACAATCTCCCGGTATATTGGACCAACCCTACGCAAAATACTACTTGTTTACATAATGTGGTTTGTTCCGAAATAGATAAAGGTGATTCTAAAACTATTCCGGAAAGGTCCACATTTGTTCCATCCATATATTTATGTCAGTATATATAACTTGAGTTAGATTAGTATCTGGGTATTGATTTTTGTTGACATTTCTCTGTTGTTTTCATTGAAGCCTGGCTCTAGTATGTTTGGTGTTTATAAAGTTAATCCCCTCTGAGGCCTCTGATATCAACTTTCCTTCACTATCACTTTCACATTTCATAGGCCAAATTGAAGTTTTGTTTTATTTTTCTCAAATATTTGAATTTTCCTGTCTTCTGTTCACACCACTTTCGTGTTGAATGTGGCTTTCAGTGTGTTATTGCAAAAGAATCGAACTGGAATGTTTCAAGTACTGCAATTAGATTTGACATAAATGTTTAAAAAAAAAAAGTAGAATATTCAGAGGGCGCACTGTAAATAACTTTTGACAATAGACGGGAAAATCAACTGATAAACGAATATAAGAAGCCATGTTTGTAGAGGACTAAACTTTGGAACAACAATATTTTTCTTTAAAAACACAGAATATTTGGTTGTTTGCAGAGGACATTTTATCATCTAAATAACGGCTGCCTTTGCGGCTTGACAATTGCGCCAGCTCAAATTGTGATTTCGACTCGAATGCGATGAATTCTCCAGTGGATTACCTTTTTTGGGGATGAATAAAGTTTTGTATTAATAATGTACAAAACATTTTGAATTTCAGCTATATTTGCATGTGTGTTTTGTATGATTTGAGCACATTGCTACGTTAAAAAGTAGAGAAAAGTTGCATAATATTAGTTTCAGATGTCTATTTTGGTGTAATCTGGGCATATATGGGACAAAGCAGAACATGTTTTGCCGCCTGATGAATTGATGAAGGCGTGCAGACCTCGTTTAGATGTGTGACAGGAAAATGCTGGGTTTGCACAGCCGTCTCCATTACTCCGCAGCTCCCCTGATACTGCCCAAATACCAAAACAACACACCGCATTAATAATTCATGAAACCCATAAGAGAGTGACTTAGAGGGCGTGGTGTAGGTCCATAACGTCCTCCTAGATCTCCATGCAGATCATTATTCCGGTTAAATCTCATTTGCTTGGAAGGAAATACAGTTTTGCTCATTAATCTACCGGGATAGAGAGACAGTGGAATAACAGGCATGTGTTGTTGCATAAGACCCAGTGTAGGCAATTCACTGTATGCAATAATGAGGTTATGCTTTGACTCAACTTTACAATAAAATATACGCTTGTCTTTGCTTTAACTTGCAGTGTTTCATATTAAAAGGGGAATAATGCTTAAACATTAGATCATATCATTTAAAACATTCCTGATTTGTTTTGCGTTTTTTGTCTTGGATCTGATACTAAGAGGTCACAGTCTTGTCTAAAGTGTCCATTTGTGCTCAGTCGATGTTGCAAACTGAGATCTCTTTTGGGGAGTGCTGTGGGTGTGCAGATTATCGAAATATTGATCGTGTCGGGAATGTTGTTAAGAATACTTTTTGTTTTAGCGACAAATTAAATTATAGATTCCAAAACAAGGATATAAATAGTCATTTCTGCACTTTTGTGTGTAATTTTACAGCAATTTCACACTTGAATAGATAATAAAAACATGATCTTTAAAGAAATGTTCAAATACACAGTGAGAAAAAGTTTGTTTCTGTCGTGCTTTTTGTTCCGTCATCTACACATTATATAAAAATCCCCACATTCTAAAACGATTGAGACTAGACACTAATTTAATAAGCATCGATAATCATAAAACCATATATAAATTGTACATTGGACCTTTTTAAACAGTTTTAAAAAATGGTCTCATTAGAATTAGTAGAAAAGCACATGTTAGTATTAAATTAACTCAGATTATTTTATGTAACGTGATTTTTCATGTCATGGACATATCAAAACCGTTATCGATTGATTGAGACTTGGGATCAAAATGTTGACATTTTAGTATTGTGAAAGCACCACTACATTATGCAGTAGTTATTTCTGTTTTTCAATCAATAATGTGCTGTCTTTTGGCATTTAGTCGGTTGAGATTGAGATTGAGTCTATTCTTGCACTTGTTTATGCATCAAAAGCACTTGCAACTTAATCGACAGACTAGACTTGGACTTCTCTCTTCCAGTTCCAGTCTAGTTGTCTGATAAGCATCAATCATGGTGATTGGTGAATAAATGATGATCCTATTCCCAAATTAAACCTAAGGTCGATTTAGTTTTCTCATGAGAGCGACACAGGCAGGAGACATGGAGTCGCCTTAAGACTCTGAAAGTGGGTGAAAGGCTCCTCTCACAAGTCAATGTGTAACACTTGGCCCGCTGTGGAGAAACACCTTGTTTATTTAGCTCCAGTCTGGTTTATGCACAGACTTCCTTTGAGGTTACTGAAAGTTGGACAATTACCTACACAGGTAGGTCCAGTAAGAACAAAGTCACTATCAACAAAGTCAACATCTTGCTGGTTTATTAGAAACTGGGTATCTGTCAGATAAATATGGAAAATATTCAAAAACAGTTCTTCCCTACTTTCCAGGGAAGAACTGTAAAGTAGACCACTTTACAGTTCTTCCCTGGAAACCTACTGGTATTACAGTCAATGTTGCAACTACTGGCAAAGTTAAGTAAGTAAGTGAAAGTATTAGAGAAAAGTGAGTTATTTTGATCATGTGCTGCGCAGGTTCTGGAGAGTTTTAAGATCATGGACTACAGCCTGCTGCTGGGAGTGCACGTGTTGGACCAGCACCACAGGGAAAGCAGCGAGCCAGGGCAGGCAGGGGGCGATGGCAGGAGGCCACAGGGTCAGCGGGTGCTCTACTCCACCGCCATGGAGTCCATCCAGGGAGACGGCAAGGCAGCTGAAGTGCTGAGCACGGACGACACGTGAGCCACAGCCATGGAAATATTCACATCACCTACACATATATGGACACACAGCTCTTGCACACAGATATGCTTTAGCATAACCATAGCTACATTGATACAAACAAGCCATCAGTCGTGCATTTACTGTGACAGCTCACACCAATATAAACACTATCCGGGCCTTTCTCAAACAACAGTAAAGGTAATCTGTCTGTTTGAACAGGCAAACACTGAAACAGTAGCATTAGGTTTAGTGTTGAACATGCTAATACTAGTCACAGAATAACATACATGTATATATACATAGCAAAAAAACACACAATGCATGCACAATGCATGCACAATTTAATGCTCACTATCTCGGTCAATGGGTTAATGTTTCTACACTCCTGGTTTTGTTGTTAGAATTTTGTTCTTAGCACTTACATCTGATAATATTGGAACATGTATTGATGCAAGTAATGGAGTTAGTCATGTAAAAGGAATGTGGCCAAACATTCTGACCAAAGCTTCATTCATATGTTATCTGTTGTCATGTGTGTCAAAGATCTTATACAGTGAGTTAGATGGAATATGTGACCACAAACTGTACTGAATATTTCCAGGATGGGAGGCATTCCAGCAAAAACACACAGAGATGAAAAGCTGCTGATCTTCCTGGGAATCATTGACATTCTTCAGTCGTACAGGTACAATATATGTATGAGAGGTAAAAAGCCTAATACCTATTGTTGATGTACAGAGAATATATAAAAATGTATTCAAGGAGACTAAAATGCCTTTGTAGTATGGCATAAACACTTGAGATTTACATTTTGATTACAGATGCTAAGCAGGTCATAAAAAGGCCTCAAACATCACTTAAAGCATGTTAGTCAGAGCGGCTTAAGGAGCGCAATGTTATTGGGAGATCAGACCAAAAAGTCACAATGAAGCGAGCAGATTTGTCACAGTTTGTTCTGGATTTATTTCTGCCAAATCAAAGACAAACCTCAAAGAGCAATGTTACATAATTGGACTTTGAAGATGGGAAATGCTAAAAAGCGGATGGCTGCGCAGTAAAAAGACAGTGTTGCATAAGGGTATTAAATGTATTATGGCATGTTTCATTTTTGAAGGTTCATCAAGAAGCTGGAGCACTCATGGAAAGCCCTGGTGTATGATGGCGTAAGTCGATATTTGTATTAAATTTAGATACTGGGCTTTGCATTGTTTTCCATGGCGGTTTAATTGAAGCTCTGTTTTTGTGTTTGTTTTCAGGACACTGTCTCCGTGCATCGGCCCGGGTTTTACGCCAGTCGCTTCCTCAAATTTATGAGCACCAGGGTGTTCAGGAAGAACCAACGTAAGTTTCCATGATGAAGATGACCGAAAAGATATTACCAGGATGTTAGGTAGTTTGATTTTGTTGTTGGGGAAAGGGAGCGTGCGGGCATTTGAGTGGCATCTTTCATAATGAGTTATATACGATCTTAAATAATAATAAAACAAGACTTTTAGCTTGATTTGAGTAAATGTTGACTAGATTTGATTTTGAAAATTCTTGAAATAAGACTTGCCAATTGAAGTTTTTTTGTGTGCAGTGCAGTGCAGTATAACAAATATATATAAGGAAACCATTTTATGCTTGTTCCATTGGTAATATAAATACCATAAACACAACTTAATTCAACCAGTTATTTACTTATTTAAGATTGTCATTTTTTTCCAGTGAAGTTGTAAAAAAAAAACATACTAAAACTAATATTGAAATTAATGCAAGCAAACAAACAAACACTATAACACTAGAAGAAATTGGACGTTTCCAGTTTTTTTAATGGTCTTGATCCATTTAGCACCCCATGATAATATTAAATAAACTACAGTTATTTTAGTTGATAATTATTCAATTAGATTACATTTGCATGAATAATTACATAAATGTTTGCACTTCATTACAATATTGGTTCACAGATGGTTGTATTTTCTTGTCTCCAGTGAGGATGGTATGATATAAATTTCTAGTGTTACAATTAAATTGAGAAAAAACATCACTATACAACAATTATTCACAATTGTTCACACTTAGACCAAATAACAACACAATTATTAATTTGACTAAATACTCATTGTCTTAAGACATTACTATTCCAGCTTTACAAAATAAAACCTGACAAAATACAGTTAATGAGACAAAATCATCCATTTAGATGTGTTTTTAGGCTATAGATCGGCTTTTAAAATGGTCACGATTATACATTTTTAGTTCTTGAACTAGTCTTTTTTTTTTTTTTTACTTGAACAATCACTATTATGGATTAACCGAATAACCTTGTAGTCTCATGTAGTTGAACACACACACAACCAAGAAAATCCCTTTGCGCTTTGCAGATCCATTCTAAGTCCTGATTTATTGTTGCCAAATGCGAACTTAATTAAATGTGAATTTAATTAATAGAACTTAATTGTTCAGGACACGGCTGTGATTATGTACAGTAGGTCCATAAACACTGTACTTTAGTCTAAATACTTGCACATGACAAAGCACGTGAAAGGTTGCGCTGGCTCTCTGTTTACCCACAGAAATAGGGCTGTGAAGAGCAGCAGTGATTGGTTTTGCCTGTTTCATGCCGCAGTAATCTGGCATGTGGAGCCCGAGACTGATCATCCGCAGCAAGCTTCATAAACAGTTTATCTTGAGCTCTGAGTGTGGCTCAGACAGACCTGACTTTGTATCAGCATTTTCATCTGCATGTAATAAACTGCAAACATCTACAGCACGCACTCAGACATCCACTCAACATTTAATATTTTCTTGTTCAGGTAAATAATCTCTTCAGCCACAAAAAACTAAAACGAAACAAAAAGTAAAAATAATAATTCTTAATTTTTTTTGCCGGGTTTTCGATAAAAGCGTCTTTATTTATATATATTTATACATTTGCCCATGGCTATTAAATAACAAACAAAAAAAGAAATGCATATATTTCACCACATAAATGAGTGGATAAAGGCTTTAAAAGTTTTGTCATTTTGTTGACGTATTAGATATTAGATGGAGTTTAAACCTCAATAAATAATATAAAAATAAAGCAGATAGAAAGCTACTGTAAAAACTTCCAAAATGGTCAAGTAAAAGACAAAGAAATGTGGTACTTGATATTCAGTCCAACTTTATTTGTAGAGCACCTTAAAAACAACAAAGACAATCAAAGTGCTTAACACACAAATGTACATAGGACAACGTAAAACAACTGAAAAAACACACATTTATAAAACTACTTTTACTACATTACTACTTTTAAAGAAGACTTAAAAATAGAAAGTGACTCAATTTGTCTAAGTTGCGCAGAGATTGGAATCCCCTTGTTTTTCTCTTTGTTTTTGGGACAACGTGTAAATATTGGTGAGTGGACCTAAGAGAACGTGCAGGATTGTAGATCAGGTCGGACAGATACTGAGGGGCAAGGCCATGGACACATTTAAAAACAAATAAAACAATTTTTATTGTTTTATTAAAACAATAAAAATTGTTTTAAGAAACAGGGAGCACTGGCTCCCTGTTTCTTATCGAAAATCAATGCGATAAGAAACAGGGAGCCAGTGCGAAGATTTTAGACATTATAGAGATCCCTGTGGTATAAAAATGCAATCAGAGAAAATATCCTGATTGTATAAATGATGATGCAGTGAAATAAGTACAAATATTATTGGTCAGATTGGGCAATTTAATAGTTTGTTCATTTCTATTGTTTGTTCATTTCTTTGTTCACAGGAAAACAAATTGACCCAAAACCTTATCATTTGTATAAACTTCATGTTTGTCCATGCAGCTCTTCGATTCTCCCCCTCAAAGAGAACGCGCACGTCTATCCCTGCTCTGAAGTTTTCCTCACAAGAGATCCTTTCATCCCAAACCGACGAGAGGAGTGAGGAGGACACGCTGGCAGGGGCCCGCAGCCTGGCCAGTCTAGATGGACAAGGTATATCAACTGCTGCAGCCACTTTACTCATGTACATTCTGTATTACTTATTGGCACACATTAGTTAGATGCTAATAGTGATATGTTAGACTTCACCCTTAGACGTCAAAAGAAACACGGGTCTGGGTCTTTACAGGAAAGAAAAGTCACACAAAGTCAGCTGACAAATTTGTGAACTCTCCCACTGTCATTATTAACAATTCATACAAAGACGTCTTTCCAAAAGTGACATTCGTTCACAAACTGCAGTGGCCCACATCTTTTCAGATAAAAAGAGGCGCTCTTACACCCGTGAAGAGCTCTTAACAATCAGAACTACAACTCCTACGGATCTAGTTCCAGTTTTTTTAGCATCTGCTGCTGAATTAGTCCTTTTTTTGGTCAAAAGAGTGAGACGCCGCAGGCGGGGAAAACGTGCCGGTGCGCTTGTGCGCCTTAGGAAACACGGAGCCAGAGATTTTCCTCTCACAAACTGGATGAACTGGCGCTTCTGATGAGACAGAACAGAGACTTTTCTTCATCTCCTGTTTTGTGCTTCATGGAAATGTGGCTCAGCGAGTCGGTCCCGGACTGCGCCGTGCAGCTGGAGGGCTTCAGTTTTTACATCAACAACGCCTGGTCATCAGATGTGACTGTGGTGACCAAACACTGCTCTCCTGCACTGGATTACCGCTGTTTACATTCCACCGAGTGCGAACGTGCAGGAGACACAGCGCAAGCTCGCGGACCAGAGTCTGAGAGTGGAGCGGACCTTCCCGGACTCCTTGTGTATTACCCTGGGTGATTTTAACATGGGGAATCGCAGGCATGAACTACCAAAGTAGAGACAGTTTATTAAAGTCCTGACCAGAGGGCAGAACATGCTGGGTCACTGTTACACAACAGTCAGCAACGCCTTCCGTGGCGTGACCCGAGCTGCTGTGGGCTTTTCAGATCACGCCATGGTTCACCTGATCAAAAAAGCTCTCCAAACCTGTAGTGAGGACCTCTAAGAAGTGAACCAGTGAGGCAGTGGAGGAGGTACGTGATCGTTTGGACATTAAAGACTGGGAGGTTTTCAGAGCTGCCACAGATAGTTTGGATGAGTGCATGCAAACTGTGACGTCATACATTCGATTCCGTGAGGACAGCATCATACCATCAATCACCAAAGTCACTGTCCATATGACAAACCCTGGTTCACACCAAAACTGAGGCAGTTAAAGCAGCAGAAGGAGGCAGCGCACAGGGCTGGAGACAGGGGGCGCTACAAAGATGAGAAGTATGGATTTTGCGGTGTCGAGAGCTAGATCATAGTACAGTAGCATCTGAAGCAGCAGTTCTCTGACAACAACCCCGCCTCCGTGTGGAGAGGGCTCCAGCTTCTCACCAACTATAAGCTCAGAGCCCCCCACGCTGCAGACGACCGAACTGGCTGAGTAACTCCTGCTACTCCAGGTTTGAGACCACCTGCCAACCTGTACCTCTTCTCCTGAACACAAACTGCTGCACCTCCAGCCACGAATAAATACTGACCAAGTTTGCGGTCGACACCACCCTCACTGGGCTCATCTTGGACGGGAATGAGTCTGTCTACAAGAGGGAGGTGGACCGGAGATGGACAGTGGAGATAATCGTGGACTTCGGGAAAGTACATCCCCCATCACCCAGGACCTTAAGTGGGAGTCCAACATCAGCTCCCTCATCAAGAAGGCCCAGCAGACGATATACTTCCTGCTGTAGCTGAAGAACGCCAAGCTGTCAGCGCAGATGATGGTGCAGTTTATACAGGCCCTCATTGAGTCCATCCTCACCCTCTCCCATCAACCGTGTCACCTCCTCCATCACCGTGTGGTACGCTGGAGCCACAGCCAGGGACAAACAGAGACTACAGCGCATTGTGCGCTCTGCTGAGAAGGTGATCGGCTGCAGACTTCCATCTCTGCAAGACCTGTACGTCTCCAGGGCTCTGGGACGAGCAGGTCTGATCACAGCTGACCCTTCTCACCCAGGACATGGACTATTTCAGCCACTCCCCTCAGGCAGCAGGCTACGGTCCATCCGGACCAGAACCTCCTGTCACAAGAACAGTTTCCCTCTGCTGTTGGACTCATGAACACTTCTTAAACACCTGCCACTTTAACTACAATTGAATCAATCACTCACTGCACTGTCACTTTCCGCACTAAATCTGTAAATTTAACTGTACATTTTTGTGTACATAGTAAGCCTATTTTTATTTTATCCTATTGCAAATTTAAATTGTTTTATTAATGCATGCTCTTTTTGATTTCATGTAAGTTGTTTTTATTATTGTTCATCGTTGTATGTTGCACCGAATCACCAAAGCAAGTTCCTTTGTTATGAATTTTGTTCATTGACAATGGCAATAAACCTTTTCTGATTCTGATTCTGATAAACCTTAGTATAAATATGTCACCTTTATCATTTAAATACACTATGCTAATTAAACATATTACATTTCAACTTCAAATTGTATGTATTTTGATTGCAATGACAACAGTGACAATTTGGTCACACATAACACTTAAGTTTGGGGCCGACATATTGATCGATACTTTATTAAGTGTTTATTCAGCTTTTAGTCAGTATTTATAAAGCACTTATTACGGTGATATTAATTTATGTACAATAGCAATTAATTTTTGTACAATAGCATCCACTAATGATATTAATGAAGTAATTACCGGGTTATAGTTAGTGGCTAAACCATAATAGAGTATGTGGTCCCTGGTGTTATTTATTATTATTTTTATGTCAGCTATTTATTTATTTTTGCTGTAATATCCTCAAATTATAACTAAAATGCGTCATTATTTTCTTTTACAGTTTGCTTTGTTGTAACAATTGAATAATAAGATTATTTCCTGTATTTATTTTGTGTATTTGTTTATTATTACAGTGCATGTTAATGAACATACAGGAAGGACATTTAACTGGCACGATTGTAGCGTTGGCTGGTTTCTATCTGTTGTTCTGGTTAAACTTACAAACACCACAGACAGAGCAGACGAGAGATAAGTGTCTGAGTACACACTGACAGTACGCTGTGGTGAGACCAGAGATCAAACCCACAACCTTCTGCTTTACCACACTGCCACTTCGTCCCTCTTTCATTCTCCTTCTTGATCTGGTTTACTTGAATGACTTTAGCTCACAAAGCCTTATGGATTGTATTGACTGATTAATGGGACATTCTAAGAAGGCCTTGAGCTGCCCTGAGGTCACGCGACTGTCTCTCTCCTCAGCTGTGTTCGGGTCATATCGGCGCCCTGATCTGGTCCCTGCAACCCCATTGTTTTACGACGGGTCCTCCATGGGAACCATCTCCACCTCCTCCATCTTTGTCAACGTGGACAACCAAACAGATGAAAGGTACGATACACGCCGTCATGACATGTTGTTCTGTGGATGCATGTGTCACCACGGCATTTCCACTGTAACTCATAAAAAAGGTTTCAAAAGTGGTCATCTGGACAATGATTTTAAACAAAACTATCTTTAAAACTTTTTCTATGATGCTCACACCTGGACTAATGAGGGATTACACAGACATGTCGCCACTGTAAACACAACATGGACACAAACACACACAATGGGCATAATACGTAAATGCTCCATTATAAATCCCTTGTACCACATGGCGCCGATGGCCGGGTTCAGCTGCAGATTTGCATACTTTTGCATTTAGTTATATAATTGTTTTTTTTAAGGTGAACAATATACGCTACTATGTTTATACTATGTGTATACACTACTTTTATTTTATTCTGATTCTAGTGTAGAAGTTGTACTGTGGGCCAAAGTGACACCAACTATTATAAATATCACACTTCTTATGCTGTATGTATCCTTAAATTTCAGAGTGATTAAAAAAATAGCCATAATTGCTATAGCAATTACCAATTAAAAACGAATTATCATTCTTCATGTCAAAGGACTCAAATGGCACCTATAAACAGGAAAATGAAACCCATGAATAAGATCCCTCATTATCCAATTGGATTATTATCCATATAAATACAATTTGAAAAAGAAAACAAGCAAAAAAAAAATAAAAATAATGGTTCATTTTTCAGTTAATTTGCACATAAATGCCTACATCAGGAAGTCACTGAGCAGAATTTAAATGTCAGCTTTGGCCATACACTTTTATTCAGTTTGCTGTTCATTCACCTGCTGCTGTCCGGACATGGTTGTGTCAACTGTCTCTGTTAATCTTCAAACAGCATCTTTCACATGCTCTGCTCTGCCATTATTGTACTGAAATACACACAGTACACAGTACTATAGGTTATTACTTTGTTACTACATGTACTTTAGTCACTCGATATGTAGCATGAAATAAAATCTTATATTTTGTTGCCCTCTAGTGGCTGCTCTTTGAGAAACCATGTCAATTCAAAAAACCATACAATTTATTATGAATTAACAACAAATAAGTCACAAAGCTATGCCATTCTGTAAAAAACAACAACCATGTAACGCAAATCAAAAGCTTGAAAACAGAATTGCAATTTGGTGAATTGATGTTTATCTCATGCATAAGTTTGCCACCTTGATCCCTGACAACCCTTCCCACCCTCTGCATTAATTCCATGTACGCTGTATGATTTTATTAATGCTAAGCTGTGTCACTGACCGTTTTCTACCTCTGTTGAGATAATACATAAAGTTTCTCTCTCTCAGGGACGATGTTGGGTCCAGCTCCACCTTCACCCTGGAGGACAGTGCCATCTGCCTGACTTCAGAGCAGAGCACGATGGACGTGGACATAGACAGAGATGATGGATCAGTTTTAGATGTCTACCTGGTGAGTTTCTCTCCTGTTCTATTGTCTGAATAGTTTGATGTGCATTAACAATGCTTTTTTCTTGTCTCTTATAGTGAAGTTACACCTCTACAGTCTTCAACCAATCATCAGACAATCTGCATGTCATCATGAAGACCACAGTGTCTCGATTTCCAGTGCTGCTAGATTCATGTTGCCACTCATTTTTAGCCAAGAGAGAAAATACTTGAGTGGACTAAAAAGAATTACTGAACAACCGTCTGGACCTATGTGACATTCCATTATGTTGAATGAGCTGAACAAGCTTTTAGAGCATGCATTTACTCTGTGCCATTAAGTTTTATACGTGTATGTTTATATGGCCCAAGCGGAGATTCAACTGTACTGTAACTGTTACAGTATGCATTTCTTATCGTTTTCCTGCTGACCTTAGAGGAATGAAAGACACTTTAGTTTACAGCTGCTTTCATCATGTCCACAAAGGTTTACAGTGATTTGATGATCATCTGAGTCCCTGTGTACGACAGGACCAGGAGAAACATGTCTGAGAATGCAGACAGAAATGATGAGCCAATCGGACACAGTGGAGTTCAAAATTGAGGCCAAAACGGACTGACGTGAAGCAAGCCTCCTCATTCCCATGGCTCTGGTTTCTTGTGCTGGATTCAAACCAGATCCTTGACTTTATCATGAGTCTAGTTACTGCACATTTGACAGAGTATGACCCAGTTGCTCTATAAAAGGCACTTTCGACACCACTCATGATAACTGTAAAATAAGTTCAGTTCATTGCTTTGGTGCACAGCTTTGGGTGTGTTACAATGCACTTTTACTTTTCAAATGCTCATCTTTCAGATGCAGAAAAAGCATCATAGTGTAGTGAAGTGTATTCATCAAAATTGATGAATACACTTCATGCTTTTTCTCAGGATATCTAGTAGTGTGTCCTCTTCAAGAAATTAGACTGACTCTGTTAAGGCCATGGCTAATGCTTATGTCCATCAGTAACAATTATAATTTATTCTGTTAATTTTATTACTCCATTCTTCAAATATTAAATCTTTGAATGTATAAGGCATATTTATAGAGAATATATAAAAATAAACTATGATCCAACGGCTGATGTATTTTAAAAGTCATACATTTTGTTTAACAATTTTAATTTACAGATTATTGTCAAACTGCAGTACATTTAGTGCAAAGGAATACCACTTCTGATGTAGAAATTTGATAAGATACCAAATGTGTAAATAACATTAAATGCAAACTGCAATTGCTCATAAACCTTGTAGTTATGAACAAAACAAAGTGTTAAATCTTTTACTGAGCTGTAATAGCATCTGATGAATTGACACATCGATCAACAGAACAACCCACATTAAAGGGGTACGAAGCAGAAGTTATGCAATGAGGTACGGTGAAGTGAAATGTCTGTCCCCGCTCATGACGCGGCTGTTAAATGCACATTAGTGTGTAAACCAGGGTCTGTGGACCTGGTGTCTAAGGCATTAGGGGCAGTATCAGTCAGTGGTCTGAGATTATGTTTACAGTATGACTGAATGTTACTGGGATTAGACGTTTCCCAAATTACAAATTTAATAATCCTGCTCAACAACAGCAGGAAAAAGCAGTTCAGTCGCACACAAAAAATATAAAAATGGAAATCATTTCATGGAGAAGAAGAACCTGGGCAACTAACAGTATTTAGTAAAAAAAAAAAAAAACTATCTTTGAAATATCAACCGTAAACTATGTACCGGGATGTATTTCTTAAAAGACACTGCAATTGATCTACTGTCAGGTCCGGCACCAATTCAATCAATAAACTAGTTTTTCTGAATATTCTGCCCAGGCCTTCTTGGTCCACTACTGTCTGCAAGTTCAAGCATTTAACAGTCAATTCACATTTTACATTGATAAAGTAACATTGTTTATCTGTACGTGTAGTGTCCTTAGTATTCTCCTGGAGCTGCTTGTCCTAATGAAGAAATGCTAAAACCTCCAGTAAAACAAGTCTTCAACTGGAAGGCAAAAAAACAGGTGACTGTTTGCCTCTGCATGGACACTTCAGGTTTCTCATCTCTCCCACAGTAGCTTTTTTAGCAGCAAAACAAACCACTGAAATACTAAAGATTAAAGTGAACCCCAAATTCAATAAGTTTATAATTATATAAAATATACAAACAATTTACAAAAGCAAACATGGCGGTAGCAACCAGTCAAAAACATTTAGAAACTATCGAAAGATGGCCAAGACGATGGATTAAAGCCATATAAACTTCTCTGGGCAGAAATCGGGTGATGCAGCCTCTTCTGACTAACAAATGTATGACTCATGAAGTCGCTGACAGTCACTCAGGGCTCGTCGCCACTTTGACAATCCTGGAAGAGAAGAGTCACAAACTGCTCAACATATTTATGTATCAAATTACTAGTGTCATGAACATTTAAATATGTATTGCTTCATCAATCCAATTTACTTTGTGTCATCAGAATAGGATCGGATTCCCAACAGTTTTTTCTTGGACGTAGGAGGTGAAACGTTTAAGGAACTTCGGGTATTCTCTTTTGGCCACTGCTCTAAGAACTGAGGCTGGAGCCCAGCCACCGGGGTTTACTGCAGGACAACAGACAAGTCAATACACTTGAATATATGTCTGCATACATACATGTCTTCAAACAGGTTGTCATTGAAGCGCTTACCATTGGCAACATATGTGATTTTACAGAGGATGTTGTCTCTGCTAATTTCTTTGTCTCCCTCTGGTGGACTGACCAGTGTTTGGCAGATCATAGCAACATTGATTTTGGCACGAACACAGCGGTTGGTAGGCTGAAAGGAAACAAACATAGGGGTTCTCTCTGAGTAAATGTCAAAGGACCCTTAATAGATAAAAAAGAAGAGTCTAGTTACAAGGGCATTATCGTGATCCACAGAGAAGTTACAGACGAGCCACGTGTCAGGGTCATTTTCATTTGTCGCCAGGATTTTTCTGATGGCCGACAGGTAAAGAACGTCTCGTTGAGAGGCAGGCCATACTCTCTGAAAAAAAACCAGCGACTCTGTCATCACTAGGCAGAGTTATGCAACTTGAAAATATAAAATTACATCAAGTTTACCTTGTGTGTCTGATACACAATAATGGCATTATCCGATAGTGTTTCCACAACATTAAAGTTTTCTATGGTGGCTGAGGACAAAAAGACAGCATAAAACAAACGGCCAAATCATGTTATTTTAGTAAATGGAAAGTCCCTTACTCTCCCAGTCCATTCGGACAGCAGTGTCCCAAAAGTAGTGACAGACTTCATGTCCGGTTACACCTTTCACAGCATGTGTCGCTTTGAGGGGATCCAAAACAATACCGTTTTCTTCCACCTCTCTTCTGTAAACCTACGACAAATGAAAAGACAAAAAACAAATATAAATGATTGAAATGTTCTTTGTGAGAGTTTAAGTAAAATGAATCATCTCTTCACCTTCATCTCTCCCTCCTCTATAACCAGCTGCCAGTTGGCATCACCGCCCACATCCTGAAGAGAGTAGGTCATGTGATTCTGCACCATCTCCTCCACCTGAGACAAGTCCACATCAGTTTCATCAACATTACTGAAAACATGTGTTCTTCTCCAAATGTCAAACAGCAGCCAGCCCGAGGGCATCGGTACACAGCAAAAAATAACCAGGCCTGAGAAGATAACTTTACGATACTCAATTGTCTCAATGTTTTTATTAAACTGAACTACTGTCATTAATGTAGAAGGCCATTAACAGACATATAATATCATGTATTTCTCATGGCCTGAGTATTTTTTGTTACTATTAGTCGGCCTGGGTTCACAACAAAAATGTCCAAGCAATAAACCTGTTTTGTGGGTTAAGTACATGACAAACATATATGGAGTATGACTTTGGAGAAATGGTTTCACATTCAAGCACCGATAAACTACAAGCGGTAGTGCAATGTTAATCAAGCTTTCGTCCCTTCAGGAATGACAGTCTGCATCCATTACCAATGAATAGACACCGAAAGCTTTTGCAAAATCCTGGAGATTGTTAGTGGTCAAGCTTTTTGCTCATGCGCTGGTTAGAATGGGTGGAAATCGTGGGCAGTTGCATCTCATTGAGACTGAAGAGAGCCTCTCTAGTGACTGTACCTGTGCGCTGAATCTATGAATGTCATCTGAAGCACTGAATAACTCAACGGAGGACAGGGAAGAGGAAAAGCTAGGAAGCTGGACAGCATAGAAAGACAAAGACAGAAAAAAGCATTTATAATAAAAGGACAGAATATACGAAGGCTGTGTTCTGTAAACATTTACATTACATGAACTAAACAAATTTCAGGGAACAAGTTAAGTTTTTTTTCACAATTGAATACACATTGTCTTGATATATGTATTTTTTTTAAATACAAAAATAGATTAACTGACTATTGCTGAGAGATTAAACTAAACTCTGAGCACCTTGACAGACAACCGATGAGTGCCGATAGTGGAAAACGGGTCAGCAGCAGGAACTGGAGTGATTCGTCGGACTTTCTCAGAGTGGCTCTGTGAAACAAACAAACAAACAGCATTCATTCCTGCACCGACTGTACAGTTTATGTTATACCCGGTTTCTAGTGTTATTTTACTTGCTTTTTATTGTCAGCTACTGAACTACTGCACCAAATAAAGACAACAAATGTCTACTAACGATAAACTCTTCACAGATTAAAGATTTATTTTTGTGCACTTATAATTTTATACTCAAAAGTTACTGTAAAGAAATTGTCAATTACCTGCTCGTCTATCTTGTCTTGTCGGTCCAATTCTGCTTCAACGGCATCAAAAAACTCATCCTCATTAATAAGACTGTTGGGACCCTCCTGTGGGAAAACCAAAACGTGCAAATGTCAGCAGAAATCCTCCACGCTTGAAGAGTAGAGTTGAGGGAAGAGGGAAGACTTTGACACAAGGAGCTTTAAAATAGGTCTTGCCTCATAGTCTGGACCTCCGTAATGCGTCTTCTTCTTCAGCTCATTCACAGCACACTTGTAGGCATCTTCTATACGCCTCCTTTTCTCCAGCTCCTACAAAACAATCAAATATTGCCATTTTAGTTCTTAATTATAATGATAAAACCACCTTAGAACTTCTATGTCGCATTTAATCATCCAACTATGTATTCCTTTCAAGTGCAATCTCAGGCGACAAAGACAGTTATAAAAATAGACAAACAACACCACATAATTCACCTGTGGGTGGAATTCAACAGCTTTTACCTAACGCTGTAACTTGTTCCCAGGAGCAGATGGTGCACTTTACAGAAAATGAGAGCAAGAACAGACTGATTCTGGGCAGATATTGACCTGTATTGTATTTTCTCACACAAGTAGAGGTAAGCAATCTTTTTTTTAATTTTTTTTTTTTTTTAAAAACAACCAAATCACCTGTAGACTCAGGCGTGATATATAAAAGGGTTTGAGCCCAATCCAACCACTAATGTCTAATCAATACGACCATTTGTTTTGTCTATGGCCTACGAACAGAGACCTACTGTAAAGAAGCGGCTGCAGGTCTGAAGAGGTATCCAGTTCTGAGTCTGGCATTTCAGAGACTCTTTCCTCCACTTGACAGAGTTTGCAGACGGCTTCCATAGAGAGCGCCAAGAAGTCATTTTCAGTACGTACGTATAAGCCTATCTACATTAGCTGTTCGACTTCAACCTACAAACTGATAAGACTGAGGTAGTTATGCCTAGTCTTGTGTGTGTGTGTGTGTGTTTAGGGTTGGGCAGCACTCCTTCATACAAGGAGAAAAAAAGAAACTGGTTTGGCAACATCAGCCTAGAAGGAAGTTTTGTGACGAAACAAACACGAGTGAAGAGTTTATTACTCAAAAATGCTGCATAGTTTAGATTGTTTAGATCAGATTTTTTAACTGTTTTCGATATGTAACATGTGTCTGTCCTTAATAAAGATTACATATTAAGCCTATATTTTACAGAAAACTGCTTCTACTTTAATAATTGTATTAATAAAATACAATAATCGCGGCCCGGCCCTCCGCCACATGCCTGAATTTGAATATGGCCCCTGGAAGAAAAAATAATGGTCCACCCTTGGTTTAGATGGATGTAAATTGTCAGTTCCTTTAAATTTGATTTCACAAAACAGTGTGGAAATGATATCGCTAGAAATGGCACATTGTGGTTTCAATCACAAACTTTAAACTCTGGAACCGAAGGACCAGAGAGCACGCCTACTGCCGATCCAAACTGAGAATTCGTCACTGGATGCATTGGTAATTTACTTTGCGGTTCAAAATACCTTATCCAGTCTTTTCTGCCAGCTGTCCTCTCGTTTCACCATGAGCTCGATACAATGGGACAAGGTGGACAGGATGCCTGCTGTGGTGGCTTTGAAGGTGATGGCTTCGCCCTTAAAATCAATACCATTCATATCTTTGGGACTGGCAGGGGGAAACACTGGAAAAATAAACCAAACACAATTGTAACGGAAAAAAATAATTGGCACGCATTTAAATTAAGAGACAGTTTAGTGCACGCTCACGTTTCTCTTTGCTGCCATTGTTGTTATGGTTACATTCGGCGTCAGTTCTTGATGTGGCAGGAAAGTCTTCCTCATCTTCATCCTCTTCAACTACTAAAATGAAGTTCAAGTCAAGTCAGAGCAGATTTTTCCAACCACGGCTGAAGTATCCCACAAGATTTGTTACCTGTGTCTCTTTGAAATTCATCTTTAGAGACACCATCAGCGCAGGAGTCGAAATATTTTTGCAGAGTGTCTACTTGACGACAGAGAATATCCCGAAAGGTTTCCATTTCTGCCAATTTCTCACGCAACCTGTGACCCTTCTGAGTCAATTAAACACAAGCTGAACTTAGAAACCCCTTTGTAAAGTAAAATATAGAAGTGATCATACTTCCATGTAACATTTTAAACAGGCTATGACCGATTGGAGAAATACCTTAAAGGAGGATGACGAGGTGGCAGATAAGGCACTTGCAGCAGATGTAAGGGACAACATCGAACCATGGCGTCTCAGACTGGTTTCAGAGCCATAACCGGACTCAGCCTGAAGAGAAAGAGACAGCACAGTCTTTTTTAACAAATGAAAAATATGTGATACGAGCAGAATTAATGAACAACATAATAGATCCATGGGATGTTTTTGATTTTTGTTTATGAAGCTATTATTATTCTAGGTCATTACAAAGTGCTTTTAGACTTCCAATGTACAGAAAAGTGACATGTTTTGTCATCCAAAAGAAACACAACTTTTAGAAAAATAAATGAATGACAGTCAAGTTACATGCTAAACGTGTATATATTGATGCATTTTACTTTGTCTTAAAGAAAACACAAAAACCATTTGACACTTACCTTGCACTTCATAGACATTTAATCAACTTTGGGATTATTTTAGGAAAATCCGCTGTGCAAAATGGGTGTTTTTAAATTATAACGGGTAAGAAACAGATTAGGAGGATCGATTATGCACACCATGCAAACAGAACAATTACATGCAGTTTAAAACGATACATTTCTCAGATCTGGGTCACAGTAGATGAATCTGTGAGTGAACAGGCAGCATGCTCATGCTGATGCCCACCATTGGACCAATCCCACAGCCAAAGCAGAGCAGCGCGCTGCTGCAGTCCCGACGGATCACTGGCCCAAACATGGCCCAGATGCTCCCAACACACAACTGATTCACATCTAATCACGCCCTTTCCCCGGACACAGCCGCTAGAGAACACACAAACAGAGGCTCGGCCTTTCCCATAGGAGCAGGACGATCGGTGGCCAATTCGGGCGGACAGGCAGTGAAAAGAAGCTACTTGCTGAACAATGAAGCAAGTGAAAGCTACAAAAAAAGAAGTCCTATTGCTCTGCTGAGTGGACAAAATACAGCTCTGGTCACATAGATGGAGTCTGACAAAGACACACTCCTGCTGCATACACACATCTACAGATCACACACCCTGTTACATGAAACCTTTTCCTCTTGACGCTCTTTAAGTCCAGCATCCATCACTGGTAAAGCTCTCCTCCTCTCTGTGTCGAACTGCACATGTGTATTAGAGGCAGTGAGGGCTGTCGGGGCTGTCGCTGGAACAATCCAGTTAAGAGCTGAATAGGTGGGCGAATTAAGCAAAAAAACTGGACAGCTTGATCAAAAAAAACTGTCTTCATGTGAATTCTGCATGGTTTTAATCTACTGAATTTAAAAAGCGGTATCAGTAACTCAAATGTTCCGATTTAAACATAAATGGCATGTTTGTTGTTGAACAAGTTTTGTAAATATTACTGATTATGTGAAAATATTCTTAAACTAATCAGTTATTCACAGTGAGCAGTGCTTAAAAACTCAACGTTTTTGCACCACCAACTCAAACGCACCCCCACAGCCAAATACAAAACACCAAGCCTAATTAATTAATTAAGTAAATACTGAAAAGACTAATGATGACACTGATGAGACAAGTCATTGTACTATGATGGAACACTCCTGGACGAATGATGGATTACACAGACTCATTATACTTTGTTTTTTTTCACTCTAATGTGAACCTTACACTATTGAATAAAGACAAGTAAACAGTGATAAAACACTGATAATGTTTGCTGTGCGCCAAAGGCAGACCGCAATGCTTCTTTAGTCCAGATGGGGGCAGTGCAACCCATCAGAGCCACTGCAGTGCTGCACTGCTGCTGCATTCTTCTGAGGTTACTACAGGTCAAACACATACTACCCCAAATATTCTCACAGCATTCTCAATGAAAACAGATCCACAGTCGCCACACTCGAACAACCACCAGGCAACACAGCAGTAGTAATCCAACATAACACATTATCAACGACACATACATGTATTTGAAATAGAGCACAAATGATGTATCCATCAATGAACATTCTAATGTACTGTCAATACCACAAGTATGCCACTTGTCACAGGAAATACAAGAGCTGCTTCCTAGTCCTTCATAGAAATAATAATAAAAAATAATAATAATAAAAACACTTTCAAAACAAATAACCAAAAGAGAACAGAGAGTGAACACCGAACAGTCTGGTCATTTAATACTGAAGATTACATAGAAACACTTAGATTTAGAGACAAAACCACTAACAACAATCACTGCACTGATTTCCTTGTAACAGGGAGCAGCTGTCCTGGCCTGGTCTCTGATGCCGGGGATACCACCTAAATGCTTCACTTTTCAGATTCCTCACATTCCCCGGAGAGGGGTTCAAGATCCCCAGTCCCACTACCACACCCAGCTCCATGAACAACCCCCCCAACTGTCTGCAGGAGTGGGAGCTTGATTTAAAAAAAAAAAAGAAAAAAGGATAAACATATTGCAAATGTTGTCTTGGACATAAGCAAAAGAGAATATATAATCTGCGTATACTAATAAAAACAGCAAAAAAAATTACAGAACAAGAATAACAAGAACAGAAACTTGTCAAAGTGGTTAAAGAGATGTTTCTGCAATTTTGTGGTTCATGTTTTGTACACTACTCGAAACTCAACCATTTAAAGACACGTTCAAGCACATTTCTCATGAACTGCCGTAATAACGTTGGAAAATATCATAGTAAAAAATGATTGAGTGCTGAAATCATTACTTACGGTCTGCCCAAAACCCATCTCTGTCATAAACGTGTATATGTTTTTACCCCTTCATTAAAATATTTACACTGTTTGAGAAATTTACAGGTATCTTTGACAGCTGAGGATCATCATTTTATATTTTGGACGTTTTAAATCAAAATACTGATCTAAAACGACTGAATAAAAAATAAAAAGGTGGCTGACTTCCAGTTTAAAAAAAACGGGCCACGCTGCCGGAGACCAACAGTTCACAATGGTGAGCTGTAGATTTATTTTTTTCATTTATGCAAAAATGGATACGCTGCGTAGCAGAATCCTACGTGCATCACTTATTTATTTTTACAAATAAAGATGACTCAAACACAAATTAATAAATGGTAAATGAGAAGGAGAAACAAATATTGCATTGGTAAAAAGCAAAAATGTGCCCTATAATGAAAAGAAAGTAGTTTCTCTCACCTTGTGTAGCTCTATGGACTCGATCCACTGCAGTCTTTGCTCAGGGTCCTCTGCTCGGAGATACCACACGCTGTCATTCACACTGATGTCAAAACGGCACTCGTCAAACTCATGAGGCTGTGGAGGTGAGAGCAACAATTAGCAAGCACATGCCTTAGGCATGGATGAGCAAAAAATATATATTTTAACTCCAGTTTATTGTGTTGTACTTAAACAAAATACATCTCTTGTTTAAATAGAACACGTTTTTAATACAGCACACAATAAACCAGATGTTTTAATTGAAAGATTCTGTGGAATGGGCTTCAAGCATAATCCAAATCTTTGCTGAAAAAAAAAGAAGAAAAAAACACTTCTAGAACAGATTTTCTAGGTCAACAAAGTCCAAATCTTTTAACTATTCACCTCCCCCACTCCATAATGCACCCCACCCAATCTCTAATCACTGACCGCCTTAGGCACCAGGACACGTGCGCTGAACTCCTTTTTCTCCGAAACAGGACTTTAAACAGAACACTTGGAGGGAGATGATGATCTACAACTGGAGCTGGAAAGAGTGTGGATTCATTCGATTCTCCTCCCCAACATCAGCTGACATACCTCATGTTGTCCATCTTTATTAAATTTGGTGAATGATGCTCATGTGCCATTTTACTTGCTGCCACTGACAAGAAAACCTAATGAAACAAGATCTTGGACATTTGACACTATGAATGGCATATTTCACAAACAAATATTGTGAGGAGAATCCCATCATGACTAAAATATTGCACATATTGGTACCATTTTATAATAACAACACCTTAATTTCCCTCAACTAAGCAAGAACAAAGACTTCATTCATAATGAACATATAGTTTATTAAGGTAAGTTTACTAAGCCTTAATCATTCTTGATAAACTCACTATGAATTAAGTTTTTGTTCATGCTTTACTAAGGCAGGAATAAGTGTAGTTATTATAAAGTTAAAGTGTAACCCAAATATTCCCAAAACCCATCAGCCTTGTAACAATAGTTGAATCAAGGCAGAGATGCATTTAGGAAAGTGTGCCTTTCCTTTCGAGTTTTTCCAGCCATATCAGACACGGTTAATAAAAAGTGCTTTACAATCCACATCTTGTACTCAACCTGAATCCAATTCCTGACATCAGCACAATTGTATCCACACGCTGCAGTGGACATTGCGACAATAACAATAGTTACACTGAATTATTAGTCGGACCAATTACATATTTATCTAGAATAGCATTAGGCATATTTTATGCCTTCTTAAGCTTGGTATGTGTAGTGTGTTCATCCACACGGTGATAGACTGCAGTGAGCAGTAACGGAGTTTGTGTCTGCATTCCTCAGCCTTCATACTGAACCGTGTCCTGGACATCCCGGGCAGTAGGTCTTCGGAATGAGAGGCAAACAAAAGCAAACATCGGCTGTATAGCTCATAATATTCCTACTATGAGTGAATTCAAGTTATGAAACGACAAAGCATATTAGTGTTGATTAATTATTTGATGTGTTTAAGGAAAATAATACAAATTGTAGTTGCGTGAACGTCTATGTTGCAAACTGTTCCAACCTAATCTTGTGATCTGTTGTGGTTTGACTCAAATAATCCTCTTGCACAAATTGTAGGAAAGTATATTTTTGAGTTTATGTGTACAGAGAGAGAAGGGTGAATATTTAACCACGGTGTGAGATTTCAGTTATCTGTTAGCAACACGGAGCGCTCAAGGATAAAACACATTTGTAATGTAAAATAGACAGAAGTAGAGTTACAGATGAAAGCATGTGGTATTTTAAGTAGCTTGTGTTATGTCAGTAATAAGCATGTGATTACATGTGAATACTGCATCAACAGTGTTAGGCTGTGCTTAACTATAACAGACTGATTGAACTGTAGGATTGTTAGTGGTTAATTGTTAGCCAAATGTCTTTGATAAACATGAGGTAAAGGGCAAAATGCTGATGGCGTCAGTTACGTGGTTGACAGGTAACTAAAGACAGGAGCACTCTGGCCAAAACACAACTGCTCAGTGCCTTGGAGACTTGGATCTCTTATTCAAAGTCCAGATGGATACACAGGTGTTTTTGTTTTCAAAGCCTAATAAAAGGCCCCGATTGTTCGTCATAGTAGAACAGATACTTACTGTGATGACAGCCTTGCTGAGGCACAAAGATCCCCTGCATCCGTACTCCCGCTCATCCTCTGATTTGTAGTAGCTCAAAGTATTGTTTTTCAACACAACCCATCGGTCCTGCCATCCGTGTATGTAATTTGTCCACTAAAACCAAACAAAATGCTTGTCAGTGTAGAAAACTACGAGAAAATATGAACTATACTCTACTAAAGTAACTTTTTAAACCAGCACTTACTTTGCTCAAAACACCCCCCAGCTCCATATGTGGTCCAGACTCGGGGTCCACATCCTCATCTGACCCGGACGATGAACTCTTCTCAGACATTTAAACCAAGTGTGCAAAGTCTATTTGACGTGGACTGGGCGATTGTTGTCAAATCAAACCAATCAGAGCTAAACCTGCTTACAGGTTTAACGTAGCATTCACGTAGCAAATTAAAACATGGGCATAGTGCAATAAGCATTAATTGTCATCAAGAGAAGAGACCGCCATGAATAACGCGCAGTCCTAAAATTACAAAGAAGATAAACAGATCATTCTTCGGTTTGCAGGCTTTGTTTTGAAGCTGGCGTCGTGTACCAATGTAACTAGCAAGTTAGCATTAGCGTTAGCTGTCAAACGACGCAACCAACGTAAGCTAGGGGTAACTTAAACTGCAGCAACTTGGAAGACGAAGGAAGGTGTCCGCCTCATTACATTCGATGAAGCAATCAACAAATCTGGCAAGGAAAAAGCCACGGCGCAGCTGCAGATCACACAGCTTTATCCAATAAAGTTCAGAAATTGACGACAGCGCTCTTAGTTCCGCAGTTTAGTCAGCTTTTAGCGAAGGATTGAGTGGCTTGTCTTCATTCAGGTCGAGTGGGAGGAGTCGTCACCACGCTTTACTGTGTATGACCAAAAAACCATCAAGTTCAAAACATTACTGACGTACCGGAAGTACCTAAATAAAACAGCAGTTTTTTTTAGCAGTGCAACGTTGCTCTAATGTTTTGTATTGATTGTCTTCTTCGATGAACCTTTAATCATCACAATGGTTTTCAAATATTTTTAAAATTTAAAAACAAATTTAAGCAGACAAGTGACTGGCCCCGCCTTTTTGCGTATTCAGTAAACCCGGAACTACCGCCTAAACGTTAATGTTTTGAAAACATGTCGGGGCATGAACATTGGAGAGCAACTTTAACGAAAGAATATTATTTTATTTGTTACAAGTCTAAGTAACGCTTGTCTATTAGCCATTTTATAAACTATATTCAAAGTTGCAGCGTAATTAAGTGTACAGTTTTGGAAGTTTTCGTGTCAACAATGGAGAAAGATGCTACCAATGTTAAGGGTGAAGCCATTCTCTCCAGAATGGCCCTCAATGACAATAAGGCGGGTATGGAGGGCCTGGACAGAGGCAAGATTAATGCGATCATTATGGAGGCATCAAAGGTAACAACCATACATTAAGACAAAATGTGTGTCAGTTTTGGTTTGTGTGTGCATTGTGGACTACTTGGTTTTCTTCTAAGACGGGGTCCAACTAACATCAAATATGCTGTTTTGTCATTGTCATCAACAGGGATCTAGATTTTATGAGAATGAACTGAAAAGAGATCAGCAGGTCAACCAACGTATTGAGAAAATGATGCAGCAAAAGGCATCAATTACAGAAGAGCAGTTACAGAAGGCACATGTAAAGGTACTAATAATACTATATTAAGCATACCTGTACTTACTAATTTATGCTTAACCTACTTCCCAAGAATGTTAATGTATAATATTTTTAGGTTAAAAAGATGGCCACAGAGATGGAGAAACGTCGTGATCTCAGTCGGATTATTGTTCATGTGGACATGGATGCTTTCTATGCAGCGGTAGAGATGAGGGATTGTCCAGAGCTAAAGGACAAACCCATGGCTGTAGGCTCTATGAGCATGCTTGTAAGTATATGATCATTAAAATACAGTCTTCGTATTTGTTCTTTTGGTACAGAATCTCTATTATGCTCCCAGTCAACATCTAACTATCATGCAAGGAAGTATGGGGTTCGAGCTGCTATGCCTGGATTTATTGCTAAGAAACTCTGCCCCAACTTGGTTATTGTTCCTACAAACTTTGACAAATATAAGGCAGTTAGTAAAGAGGTGAGTGTGATGAAGATAATCAATAAGCATTTCCAGTGAGCCTCTTATGTAATTTCTAATGTTAATTTGTATATCACTTAGGTCCAGGCAATATTTGCGGAGTATGATCCTCATTTCCAACCACTCAGCCTGGATGAAGCCTATCTGGACTTCACAGAGCATCTGGAACAGAGAAAGAGCTGGCCAGAATCTGCACGGACACACTTTTATAGTAACAGCAGTAATAACAATGGCAAGCAAATTTTTTTTTAATTCATCTACAACTGTTGCATATTCCTTCTTGCCAATTCATGCGTGTAATAACACTTTCCATTAAAGATGAGGCACAGATGGAGCCAGTAGATATGACAGAAGACGTAAAGGATCTTTCCCCAGTTTTATTTGAGGACAGCCCCAGCTCCTCTCCTGTCCTTACCAGCTGTGGAAGCGGGGCTACCGTTGGCCGAGCATGTGAAGTATTTGGGACATCTGATGAGGAGGCTGTAAGAGAGATGCGTTTCCGAATTGAGCAGAAAACGGGATTAACAGCAAGTGCAGGTCAGTGAACACAAAAGTGACGTAAAGCAGAGAGCATTTTCACACAAATTAAATGAGGATTGTCTTCTACATTGGCCTGTCACTGTTTCCTTGTTACAGTTTGAAGTGTGATTATATTGATAAAGAAATTATTACAATTACAGTTGTATTAAAGACCAATTTATGCCTCTAATACAGCAACCCCTAAAGCATGACAATCCCAGTAAACCTTTTTCTAAATTAATCATATTGATAAAAGCCCAATAAGAGACATAAGTGGGTAACTGATTTGTAACTAGGAGGTAGAAGGAGGTGTGTTAATTATTAGACAACCTACAACTTAAATATTCAGTTAACATACGTCAAAATATTAAGAAAAAGGTCGCCACTCATGTATACAATAAATATTGAGCCCAAAATAATATTGTTCATCTCTGATGTATTGAATGTATGTATTGACCTTCTTCCATAATCTTCTAGGTATTGCTCCCAATATGCTGTTGGCCAAGGTATGCAGTGATAAGAATAAGCCTAATGGTCAATACAGACTTCCTCCCACAAGAGATGCAGTGATGGACTTCATTCACAACCTCCCAGTTCGTAAGGTACAGCAAAGTCCACATTTCCAGTCCTTAAGCTTTACTGTTAGTAAGTAAAAGAACATGTTTCGTTAGGTGCCTGGCATCGGCAAAGTAAGCGAGAAGATGCTGAAAGCTCTTGGCATCTGTAACTGTTCTGATCTTGGACAGCAGATGGCACTGCTGTCTCTGTTGTTCTCTGAGACTGCTTGGCATCACTTCATAGAGTTATCCCTGGGTTTGAGCTCCACATATATACCAAAGTAAGTTACTATTTTTTAAGCATATTAGTTGTTGAAATAAGTTGATTATTTCATATATACTTAATTGCAGAAATGAGGAAAGAAAAAGCATGAGCACTGAACGGTGAGTAATATAAATATAATCATTTAATGTTAAAAGCCATTTTGTTGACATTTTTATATTTTTCTTTTACCTGACAGGACATTTAAAGAACTCAGTCGACCGGAGGAACAATTTGCTTTCTGTAGAGAGCTGTGTGACGATTTAGCAGAAGACATGAAGAAAGAAGGTCTAAAGGTACGGAACATCAGACACATGTACAAAATGACATGACCCTAATGGCAGAATTGTAGGGCCAATCATGCAGAACAATAAAACAATTTGTCTCACATTAGAAACTGCTCTTGTAACTTTTATATATTTGTCTCAAGGGTAAGACTGTAACAGTGAAGCTGAAGAATGTACATTTTGAAGTGAAAACCAGGGCGGTGACACTACAGTGTGCAGTTGCTACAGCTGAGGAGATTTTTGCCATTGCTAAGGACTTGCTGAAAATTGAAATGGAAAATGTCGCTCCTCACCTGCTCAGACTTAGACTCATGGGTGAGACACGTCAGTTAATACGTATAGAAGAGTATAGAGTCACACAAAATGGAGTCATGTTTGGACTGTTTTGTATTTGTAGGTGTTCGAGTTTCTGCATTTGTCAGCTCAGAAGACAAAAAGCCGCAACAGAAAAGCATCGTGGGTTTTTTTCAGCAGGGCAAAAAAGACTGCAGTGCTTCTAGTGGATCTCTACAAGAACTTCCTCAATTGGAGAAACCTAATTTTTTAAGGCAGAGTAAGCAGGATGTACACGAGGAACATAAGGCTTCTGACAAACCGAAACTATCTTTTTTTCAAATGGCCCAGGTCAAGAGACTGCAAGTCGAAGCTGAAAAAGCAGCCTCACAAAACATTGGTAAAAAGGAAAAGCCCTACACCTCTGTCAATAATGAACAAAGCAACAATGAGATTTCAACAGAAAACGTGGAACCACAGAACAATGCTTCTCATTTACCTGCACAGAGCATCTCCCCATCACCAGAGCCCCAACCCTCCACTTCAGGCTGCGGTGGTCCATCGTCTGAAGGGCTTACCTGCCCTGTGTGCTTCTGTCGAGTCAATACAACAAACTTAGATATCTTCAACAACCACATAGACCTGTGTCTCAAAGGGATTACAATAAGGCAGGACCAGATCACTGACTCTGAATCAGATCTGAGCTCACAAAATACAGATATCCCAACTTGCATATCAGACAAATGCAATTTAGAAGAAAATAAGACTACTGAAATCTCAGGACAAGATTTTAGAGGAACAAATCCACAGGAGGGTTATAAAAATGGAGACACTGGTGATGACGATATAAGTGACAGTGATGCCAATATAAGTTCAAAGCAGCCAAAATCATGTGATGATCAATGTCCTGTCCTCATCTGCCCTGTGTGCCACAAAACTCAGGACACGAACGACCTCACCATATTTAACCATCACGTTGACCTTTGCCTGAACCAGAAAGTACTGCACAAGCTTGAAGGGCAAGAAGCAATGCCAGTGAAGCCAGCATCAGTTAAAGTCAGAAACAATAAGGGAACAGGTGAGTTGAGAAAATGTCATTTGTGAGCTGAAACTACCGATATCATGGGCATGTGGCTTTTCCTAAGTCTGTGTTTACATCTGTTTGCAGTCAGTAATCAACTTATGCGTAAAACTACCAAAGGCAAAACCAAAAGGCGGGACTCTCCTTCCTCTCCTCCCTCAAAAAAGGCTAAAGGGCTCGGACCCCGCAATACCATTGACAGATTCTTCAGGTGACGTCTGTGCAAACAATACATTTCTCTGTCCAAGCAATGAAGAATATTTGTGCTAACTTAACTATGCAAATGTAACCAAATATAATACTTTTTGTTACTTCTTCACAATATCATGTAAATATCAACAACAATTGCACTATCATCATTTTAGACAATATAATAAGTGCATGACGATGATAACAATAATAATTAAGCTTTATAAGCATATTTAAGAAATTATTCTCAAATGCTAAATAGTATTTATTACCTGCTTAACAAAAGTTTTTAGAAAGTGAAACCACATTGTTATTTATTGCATTTTGTAATATAAAGATTTAATAATAAAGTGCAATTGCTTGCAGTAATTTAAAGTTTCGATGATGTGAACTGTCGTTTCTTGTCATTTTGTTGTAGGAGTTTTGAATTGTTTATAATTGCTCTGTGTAAAAACCTGGAGCAACTGCTATGCAGTTAGATGCAGGACTCACTATGGTACCGTATTTGTGTTGACTTGAGCATTTCTCTTGAGGGTGTGTGTTATAAAGTCAACATGAATCAGCCTTGGAGCTATCATGAAAATACAAGGAGAACAAGTCAATATGCTCTGTTCAGAAACACCTTCAGACCGAATTGGTGGTCATTAGATCTAATAGCTCTCTTTGTGCTTAGCGCTGTACATGTAAATTTATAAAAAAAAATACCAGATCCACCTTAGTTACACAATGGAGAGATCATCAACTTGGACAGCAGCAAAGAAAACCCTGGATCCTCGTGAATGGGTGAGACAGGACAGCGTGAAGGCATTCACTGACTTTGTCCTGAACAAGAACTTCGACAAGGAGCAAGATCAAAGCTTTGATAACAAGGAGATGTGTAAGTATGAGTTTAAATTTTACTCAAACAAGTAAATAGTTAGCAGCAGCACGTTCATAAGTCCATATAGTTTTCAAAAATGGTCGGCCTAAACTTCAAACAAATGTAATTATGGACCAAAAAAATCTGTTTTGGTCAAGTGCTTCTGGCTGAAAAGCAGTTTATAGAAGCAGCCAAGAGGAATGACATAGAGATAATGAAGGTGGTTGGAAAGGGGCTGAATGCAAATGCAAAAAATGTGGTAAGTATTTTAACAATATTCTAACCAAGTGTTTTCTTGTATAATAGATAAAAATGCATTAAAATTGTGTGCCACAGGATCAACGGACTGCTCTACACTTTGCTGTTGCTCGAAAGAACAAGGAGGCAGTGCAGCTTCTCCTCCAGCGCAGGGTCAAAGTGGATCTGAAGGACAAAGTGAGTGACATCTTCAGGGACATCCTCACAAACAAACTTAGACCAAAAATTTAACTATGTCTTTTGTGTCTCCATTATTAGCACGGGGTCACACCTATTCATCTAGCAGCCTGGTTTGGCAGTGTGGACATCCTGAAGTTACTGGTGAGGGCTGGGGCGGAGCAGAAAACTGAAAATGAGGTAGACTTACCATTAATTTATACATTGTTTAAAAATGTATTAGACTTACATCATGTGTCCATTTGTTTTGTTCACTTTTTCATTTTAGGAGGGACTGAACATCTTGCATTGTGCCGCTATAAACAACCACACAGAAATAGTGGAGTACATTGTCAATGGCCTTATAATGAAGGAGCTCGACAAAGAGGACAGAGTACAGTTTGAAAATATATATAAATAAAACTCCTATTCCATCCCATTTTCTGTTTGTTGAAATTTCTGTTTGAACTTCTCAGTCTGGGCAGCGTCCCTTTTCTCTGGCAGCGATGCACGGTTGTGTTGAAATGCTGGAGATGTTGATGGATTCTTCTTATAATATGGCCACCATGGAGCCCAACAAGGTTCGAGCCTTTATTGCTCTGTATTTTGCACCAGCAACATCAGTATCTGGTTGTTTTTGCTGTATATTTTAGTGAACCTCACCTGTGACCCAGTTCAAAGTCAAACATTCACTAACTCGAGCTGTTTCCCTCCCTGCCGGCTGCCAGAGAGGGGACACGCCTCTGCACTTAGCTGCCAGGAACGGCCATGGGGACATGGTCCAACTGCTGCTGATGAGCTTTGATACTCGTGATGAAGTCAATAAGGTAGACAATCCGTGTGAATACTGTGTCCATCACTCTGTTTTTCTTTTTTTACCATTTGCCAGATTACTGTCTCTAACATTTATTTCACTTAAGATGAAACAAGCTGGGGTTTTATTGTTTGTAAACTAAATGACACCCAAGGCTAATATTTCACTCTGTCTCAAAGTGGATTTTGACCAAATACTGAAGGATACCATCCTAGTTTTGTTGTTCACTTGAAATGATACATTTTTTGGACTGCTTTTATTGAACTGCTGTTATAAATAAACACAATAAGTATTGCCAGCCTTGTTTATAGCAAATTAAGAGGGACTAAAATATTGTGGGAATAATCCACTATTTAGACTCGTTTATATGAGGGATGCAATGATACAGTTTTTTCAGATACGATATGAATATGAAATAATATGAGATGTTTTGGGCCAACATCAGCCAGTAAATAGTGTTACATCAAATTAAAGGTACCGGTATCATGCCAGCAATACCCAATCCAGGGTTTTTTTTATGGATTTGCGCCGATATCCAATACAGTATTATATTGGTGCGTTCCTAATTTATTTGTATAAGTTTCTCTGAATGTGTTGATGAATTTGTTTTTTAGGATGGAGAAACAGCCCTGTACCAAGCTGCAGACAATGGACATGAAGACTGCGTTCAAACATTGCTGGAGGCCGATTGTGACCCCAACATTGTCACAAATGTACAACTTTTGAAATCTTATTGACCTGTTGTTGCTCCTTCAAGAAACACAGACAAATACATAACTCATTGACATTTTCTTCCAACATTTCTATTATAGGACAAACGTAGTGCATTGCATAGTGTTACAGAAAGAGGAGATGCGTCTTTGGTACAGCTTCTTTTGGAGTATGAAGCCAATACTGAATGTTCAGACCAGGTAACATTTACTACTAGTTTATTCAGACCAATAGAAACACGATTATTGAAGTTGTCTTTGTTGGTGCGGCAGTGGCTCATTGTTGGTTATATCTCTGCTCTGTCAAGTGCATACTGTTGTGTCTTTGTGCATGACACTTTCCCCACCTTGTCTATGCATGAATGTAGTTTGTGATTGTCAAAGAAATTGTAGTTGCAGATTGGAAGCTACATGCCAAGGCAGCCGTGGCATGAATGAATAATGAATGAAATTGTAAAGTGAATTTGAGCATCTGGAAGTCTAATGCACAATTACATTGACTTCACAGAACTTACAGACTCCCCTTCATCTAGCAGTAAAAACTGGCCACCTCCCGGTCATCTATTGTCTACTCAAGGCTGGTTGCAATTTTAACGCTACAGACAAGGTAAAGACATCACCAGAGTCAATCATTCAATTAAAAACCTAACCTCTATTTCTGTCAAGACATCCCAAACAGCCATGCATATAGCTGCGGAGATGGGCAAAGTAGAAGTTGCAGAAATGCTTCTGAAGGCAGGAATAAATCTTTCTTTGTCAGACAAGGTACTTTCTAAACTGAATATATAAATACTTAAGATCTAGTCATTCTAAATGTTAAACGTTTCTTGTTATTCTCATAGCAAGGCAAAACTGCTCTGGAGGTAGCAGCCCGAGCAGGCGAGGTTATCATTGTTGACATGATCATCAAAGCAGAGAGGTACAAGGTTTGGAAAGAGGTAACTTTTCATATTCATTTTATAAGTGACATCTCTAATTCTTAATGCTTTAATAGCCATAGAGAACATGACTGTGAACCTTAACACTTTTGACAACTAGGGGACCACTAAAATGAAATCTAATTTTCTCAAATGTTACTGTCACTAACAAGACTAATTGTGTGATATTTCATCCAGAGTTTCTCATTTCTATGTCGCATGTGACTTTTTCTGACAATTGAAATAATTCAATTGCCCTTTCAGACCAACCCTGAACTTAATCAAAGTGTTCGGAGCGAGTTTCCACTGACGTTTAAACTCGACCATCGTTCTGAGACAAAGCAGCTGCGCTCAACGGCCTGGCGTTTAGCATTTAAGCTTTTGAAACCAGGGCAGTGGAAGAAACTTGCCGATTACTGGGGATTTACAAAACAGCAAGTGGAGGCTATTGGCAAACAGTGGACAGGTAAAACATACATTTTCTCCCAGACAGAAAGTAGGACAGTTCATTTGAATTATTTGTTACATCTGTCTCTATGATGTTAATTTAAAATATATACAATAAAGTGTTATTTAAAACTGTTCCAATTGATTGCTGGCACAGGGCAGAACAGTTACCGGGATCATGGAAACAGAATGCTGCTGATCTGGCTCCATGGGGTCGAGTTGGCGAATGAAAGTCCAATCAGAGAACTTTACCAAAGCCTTATACTCACAGACAACCAAAAGGCCGCAGGTACCTTAAAATACTTAATAAAGAGTTTTTTTCTGGCATATACAGTAATGGCTGAACGTTTTTGTTTCACAGATAAAATACGTATGGAACCTGAAAGTGACAAAAAAAGATGCACAATTTCTTGAACATGTACAAATAATTAAAATTTATTGAAAATGAATGTGCCAGACAACTCATTACCACAAATGGTTATACCAGTACATTCTTATTTGTGTATAATTCAAAACATTACAAGTGTCCACAATTTGGGTGATGATAAAATAATTACACCCTGAAAGATACAGAATAAATAAACATTATAAAATTGGACAGTTGCGCTTTATATTTCAATCAACGACTTTAACGGAGTGTACGTGGCAGGTGCCCGCATGTCTTCTGGGTAAGCTCTTTCCTGTCATGGGCCGATGACTCTGCAGAGATGAGCGAGGAAACTTGGCAGCTGTGGCCTGGCCAACAGTGAGCTACAAGGAATAAAAGAAAAACACAGACAAATTATTATGTAAATTTAACTCTGTATTAAATGTGAAGATTACTCTTGTACCTGTGTAACTGGAGTGTGTCTCTCCACTATGACGGAGCTCATGGGGGGAGACACGCCCATCACCTGGAGGCTACTGCGAGAAGCTTTACCTACATCACTAAGAGCTGTAATTCGAGCGGTCACCGTTTTTGAGGGTTTTTGTTGACCAGCTGTAACTACACGTCCACTGGCCTATGGAAGAAACAAACATTAGGAAATAAATACAGAGTTAGGATATTTAGAAAGAGACTTCTGACAAACAATAATTACCTGCTGTTTGTTGAAGGGTGCAGTACTCCCCAGAGGAAAAGAGCCGTGGCCAATTGTGGAAGAAGGAAGTACATCCGCTCTTGATGCTGGACGCAAACTCATCTACACATTTTCCCCCAGGAAAATATAAACATTTGAATTGGTTTGACACTGTGATTGCCAGACAGAACAAATGTATGATTTTCATACCAAGTCTTCTGATTCACTATTTAAGGAAGGCTCTGCGTGGTCAAAATGGGCAGGAGTGAATCGTGCTGAGGGACCAGGATGTGGGCCCATTGTAGAAGGGCCGGGCTCATCTGGAAGAGGGGGCTCTACAGACAATGTAGAAAAATAAAATTATACGAGACTGTAGGCATGTTAGCTTATTTCCAGACTTATATCTAATACAAACTAATTAATTTCCCCCCAAAAAAATTTCTGTTCAGTGGTGAAAACCAACAGATGTGTTGTACAGACCCAGCTGGTCCTGAGTGGAAAATGTCTCCGGCCCCTCTGTTGTGTGTAACATGTTGAGAGCCTCCATGTTAAGGGCACACACGCCCCTCATGAAGGCTTTCTTCATCGATTCCTCGGAACGCTCCCGTTCTAGCCGTAGTCTCTGAATTTCAGCTTGAGCTTTGTCTAGCACTCCACGTTGCTGGAGGAAAAACATAACACAAACAGTAATTCCACAGTGACTATGTTCACATGCTCATCTAGATCATTACGACTTCTTCTGACTTCTTTCTGATTGGAAGGAAGGAAAATTCTGCAAAAAGGGCAAACTAATGTGGCTAAGATTAGTTATTTTAAGATTTAGTCACTCTAAAATCTATTGATTGTCACCATCATATTTCTCTGAGCATATTGACACAAACAGAAAAAATATATCTCATTTATTCTATTTATCTGATTTTTACTGGCGATGTAAATGTACCCACTGTTGATGGCATATATTTTTTTTTAAACCATCAATGACAATAAGATGTGACGCCAATATGAATGTTTTTGTTTACCTTTGTCAGTTTGACTTCATACTCTGCAGACAGGCGCTCGCAGACCTCCTCGGCCTTTGCGCGACAAGCACGCTCCACATTGACCTTCCAGTGTTTCTGGATCAGAGAGTGCCAACCTAACCACACCTTCCTCTTCAGCTGCAGTTCGTAGTGCCGCTTTGCCACCAGAGCAGCCTGAGCCTGGAAAGAACAACATGAACATAATAATGAGTACATAATTACACCCATATTAGATTCATGAGCAGGTGGCTAACATTTCATGCACATAATTTGTAATTTATGTATTTACAAAGAATGTGTGGCTGTTACATGAGGCAGAAGTTGATTTGTCTAAGAATTTCGTACTGCTTTTACCTCCTCCTTAACTTCAAGATTCTGAAGTCTCCAATGAGTGAAGGCTCTCATTTTTTCAACCTTCTCCTTTTGCCGTTCTAATACCTGTCTCAGGTTCCCAATGACCTGAGAAAACATTTACATACAGTTTTTCACATTAAAGTAAACCATGATGAAAAAAAAAAAAAAGATGTCCTTGAGTTGTGTCCTTACCTCATCCTTTCTTTGGTTTGAAATGTCATACGTTTGTAGCAGCTCCTTTAAGTGGTCTATCTCAGACTTTAGGCATGCCGTCTGTGTTGCACATTTTTCCTTCTCTTTTTTCATTTCTAACTTGTGTTTCTCCATAAACACTAGTTTCCATTTCCTGAGTTCTGTCAGCACATTTGACTAAAGAAAAAAAAAAAATGTAATATGCATTTAAATTATCTAGACAGTTAAAGCATTTCAACGGCAGCAACTAAAATTATAGCATTCAATTAAGCAGCTAGATATTACTTAACTAACTCAGGGTTCTATTAGAAAACACTCTAAAATACAATATGTATTAAGGCTGACAAAGAAAGCTTTTGTGTGCTCTTAGGTAGATGGCAGCTAAAAACCATTAAACTGATCAACTGGCTGCATATTTGTACATAGCTTACAGACCTTTAGGTTGTTGCTCCACACATCAAGGATGTTCTCCATTCTGCTCATGTTCTCCTCTGAGATAAACATCTCGAGCACAGCTGCCTCAAAAGGATCAGGGCTTGTTGATCTGGACCTCTCAGGTGGAGTCTGTAACCTTTCTGAACCAGCCTCTGAGACCAGTGAACCCATACTTGTTGCGTGCTCAACAGTTTCACCCACTGGAAAAGAAAGAAGAGTAAATCTCACCACAGGGAAGTTACCCTGTGCCGCTTTTTTAAACCAGGTGGGAACATTAGTTTTTTGGTCAAATTTACCCTGAGAGGTTCTTGAAGATGCAACACGCCTATTCAAAGAACCTTGAGAGGCAGAGGAGAATCTTGATGATCTCCCACACGAGGGTCTTACATCTTCAGTTTCAACTGCAGGGTTGAAAGAAAAAACAAACAAGTGGAAGTAGTGTATTCTTCACACAATACAGTCTTGTGATAAAAATAAAAGTTTAAAATTGTGAAGAAGAAACAAAACAGGCTAACATAGCTATGATGATGCCAAGAACCCTGTGATAAATGACCAGGACTCTTCTAAAAGTCCAGAAATGCATTAATCTCAATATCTTAATTAAATACAGCCTGTAGAAGCCTTACTCAAAGAGCCTTTTGGGCAGCGTGCCAAGAGATCATTACCAATCACCCTGCCTGCTTCCACACCCTTGTGCACTACTCGACAGCAGCTGTGAGCTTAAGAAGTCGGCTCTAGTGGAGAGGGTGCATTAAGAGATGTGGAGAAAATGGATTAACCTGGTGAAGATGTACACGCGATGATGGACCAGGTTTATAAGCTTAACCTGATCAATTAAGTTACATCTCTTACATTTTGACAGTTCCACTCACAATCCTTTTTGACGATTAGTCATCTAATGAGGGCACATGTGTAAAGGGACATACGAAGGTCAAATGAATACCTGCTGGGTGCTGCGGTTTGGTTTCATTCTTCGCCTGAGAACTTGGCACTTCCACTGACAGCTGGGATGTTCTCAACTGGTGAAGTGTGTCAAGTTTTGGGGTCACCAGAGCATAACGGAGTAACTCCTCGTACTCATCCTGTTGATTGACAGCTTTACTTATTTCTTTTTATAACTTATTTGTTTATTATAGACATCAATTACAGACTATCACATGTACGTCTGAATTTGAACATTTTACCTGAAGTTCAGAAGAGACTGAGCTGCCCCTGTCTGAGTCTTTGGGCAGAACAGGACTGGCTCGTCCCTCCTCGTCTGAAGACATCTGACCACGGCAGAAATTAACACGTCAATGAAGGGAACGAGTGGGTTTAGAGCACGAGCAGAAACTCAACAACACTGGTGAATGAACACACTGAAATGCAGTTTATTCTTAACTCTATCCACTAAGCAACGACCACTTTGTGCCCGTCCAGTTGGATAGGCTCACAAACAAATCTGAGGATTAATTAGTTAGCTATGGCTATGTTGCTTCTCCGACGTCTTATAAGTTTAATACGGCCTTTAATGTATATACGTAATATAATATGACAACGGTCTGTGTTTACCGAGACAAAACCTCAGAATATATTTACCAGCCTTTATTGTAGTTAGTTTTCAGAAATCAGTTGAACGCTTGCTTCGCCGTTTCAAACATACGGAACTTTGGAACAACACGTACTCTGATTGGTCACACGCTCCAGTCTGTAATGATGAGCAAATGTGATTGGTCAGAGGGTTTCCGTAGTAACAGGATATACGGAAATCGTACGGAAATGACTGAAAAACCCACAGTGGCTGGTTAAACGTATACATAAAAAAGGGTTGGACTTTTATTTGGGCCCTTTTGGAAATTGTTTTGTGTTCTTGTCTGGTTAAATGTCTGTCTGTGTTTTGATGAAATCTCTGACTGGAGAGAGGAACTTTTTGAGGATCTATTATTGGTATGAAAATATCCCAAGGACCCCCTATCTCTTCCATTACATCATCAAGCAAGTCTGAAATTCTGTTTATATCCAACTTTTCCTTTGAAAAACATTATATGTTTGGGATTGTATTGTTGAAATTGTAGTATGTTACCAAATAATTCGTCTAGCTGTGAGCCATCAAAAAGTTTCAAAGGTATTCATCAGGACAATGTTTGACTCCCATCCAAGAGTATTTTTTGTTCGTTTATAAGATTTTTTCCAGCCTTTCAATATTTGGCAAATTTTCAAGAGCTGGAATCGAACCCATGCCGCAGCCATGGTAGCAACCACAGATGTGCAATGTCCTTAACCACTGCAGCACTGGCAGCACCCAATAGTTATTTTCAATCAAAGTCAAGATTCTTAAACCAGATCATTAAATTGAAAATTATTTTTGTAGCGGAAGTCGAAATGTCAAAATCTTTTATATTGTAGACATATATTGTCCAGATGACTGACTACCTTTGAAACTTTTCCTACGATACCTAATGATCATGGTAATCACACCACACATGGCCCCAACACAAGGCCTAGAGGGATTGCGATAGTACGAGTAGGACACTGAATATCTCATTGTCAGAAGAGACAGCACATGTCCCATAGGGTGAGTCAGGTTTACACTTTTACATTGCCATTACTTTGAATGTAAATTGTGGCAGAGATTATCGCATACTCATATGTGGGTATTTTAGGTTTTCTGATAAATGACAGAACTATGTGGCTCACAGTTCGGCAGCTTTTTAAAATTTTAAAAAGTTTTTTTTTTTTTTCGTTTTTTTCACGTTCTTTTTGTTTGTGTAAACTGAAATCTTGGTTTATAGTTATTTTAGCTATTATATTTAGCTATATATATCTTATATAGTGTGAATGGCTGCCTGTCTATGTCTCTGTGTTAACCCCACAACGAGCTGGCCCCTGTGCAAGGTGTACCCCGCCTAAAGCTTAAAGTCACTGAGATAGGCTCCAGTCACCCACGACCCCTAACGGGAACAAGTGGTAGAAGATGAACCTCCTTGAATGAAGCATGGATTATTGTCACTTTGTTAATTAACTGGAATTGGGAATGTTACAGGCTATTATTTTATTGCACCTTGTCAATGAGTCAATGTTGATTAAAAATATTAATAATCATTGACAATGATAATAATAATAATAATAATAATAATAATAATAATCAGAATCAGAATCAGAATCAGAAAGGGCTTTATTGCCATTGTCAATGAACAAACTTCACAGACATAGGAACTTGTCTTGGCATTAAGGTGCAACACAAAACACTGAGCAATAATTAAACAACATATATTCAGTCAAACAAAAGGGCATAATAATAATACATTGACCAAAATAATTTAGTCTTTACATGTAACGTTTCCCTTTCAGCCACAAATGCTTCACATCATTTTAGATTAAGGATATTGTTAACGTCTTTGAATCCAGTTGGTAAAATCAACTTTATCTTCGACAGAGGAGCTGCACCTGTGTGTTCAAATGGGATTCAGCTCACATTCTTCCCTCGTAGCCTGTTCAATCTGTTCCAGAACAATAATCACAATCCATTTGACTCTCGTCCCCTGTGGTATTTTAGCACATGTCGTGTAACAAATATTAAGCGTGCCAAACAGAATGTGAAATTTTTAATGGTTTATTTCTACAACTATATAGTTTTATCATACTTCTCACATGATGGAGCGATGACCTCTCACTGAACAAAAACACATCTTGGAGTTATTCATGGCTTGCCATTGACTTCAAATTAGTTTTCATTACATTCTGATGTAGCAGAACTTCCCCTTCAGGCCAGTCTAATCCATCAAGTCTTGCATTCGGTGACAAGCACTGTAAATTGAAATGAGCAATAATATCAGTCTTTACCACAGGCTTTCAATTTAACTTCTCACACAGCCGAGATGGGAGGAAAAAAAAAATCAGAATAACTAACCCACCAATATAAATATTCTGTCAAACCATAAACCCATCAGTTATCACAAACTGACAAATTTGATCACAGAAGCATGAATCTCCTGTGAATCTCCTTTTGCAAACTGCATTTGTCCTTGTGTGTATGTCTGAGTTTGCACATGCGCAACCGCTTGTATATCTGAGAGGGGGGGTCATTCTACTGTCCCGTACATTAAGTTAAGTGCTTCTCTGCTCTTCAGCAGTAGTAAATGGCTTCTTATTGCCAGAGGGAGGATTTGGCTCCCGACTGAATTAAAAGCAGAATGTCCCTTGCCCTAGGTCAAAGCTTCAGTGAATCGTCAAATCTAGATACTCAAGAATTCTCTTCAGAGTCATGGTTTGCCAGTGCATTCCTTGTGCCTATGTAGGCTATCTTTGTACATAACATAGCAAAAGATCTATTCGACACCCTCTATCCTGATTTGATTCATGGCAATTGTCTCAGCCTTGGTGGAACACAAACAGGCTATTCACTTTATAAATTGCTTCCGTCTGATGTGGTTTAGTTTGGGTGAAAAATACAGAAACAAAAACTCAAACGCTCAGTGCTGCTTTCTATTGCATCAGTCTTGTTACCTTGTGGTCCTTTGCTCTTGAGTCCAGCACAGTATAATGGTATAAATATATACCTCATCAGGCATACAGGCAATCACTGTAAGAGCTTCATCTGAAGATATAGCACACCAAATTCACTGAGGCATTTATTTTCAGATATTCACTTATTGCATCTGGTGATCGTGCAATGTGTCATATTGAAGTTGACATTGCATCTGTAGGTAAATCTGGATGAATATGCTATACATATGAGCTATTCAAGTGCACGGAGGAGGGTCAAGCACAGATACCTCGTCCTCTCTTTATGAAAAGCCACCAGCAATTTAAAGTCCATCTTCCAAAACAACCTAAACATGGTCCACTCAAAGAAGAAAGACATTTTATGCCCCAGTAAATACAATACCAATAACGTGGTGTGTAGCTGTAGCTAGATATTGTTGAATAACAGGGTTTCTAAAAAAGAAAAGTGTCTCTCCTCGTGCAGCGCCTGAGTGGAGCAGGCAACCCCTCCTCTGCCCTCCCCCATCCACTGTGGAGTCACGAGCCACGCGCACTCAGCACCACGGAGAGCGACGCTCCTCTGAGCCCTGATCACCATTCAAGAGCTGCATAGTACTGTGCGGGAAAGGGTGCACCAGTTTGGGAAGTGCTGACAGTAAAGTTAGAGAAGTATTTTACAATTAACAGTGGTTGAAGTGTACCAGGCATTCATTTAGGCAATAAAAAAAAAGTAGTCCTCCTTATTTTACATGCTCGCAGTGATTCACACCATTCGGTCACCAAACAAGATTGTTCCATCAGACGGAATTGGCCGCATCACTCAGTGAAATACAATTATTGATCTGACTGCTTCCCCGTGTGTCCCCCTCCCCCGGCCGTCACAGCGCACAATCCCTCTCTTTCCTCCCTGTCGTTTCCTAAAGTAGCCCACTGCAGCGAGAGGAGGCTGCATCGGGAAAAGCCCTGCTGACTCGGAGCGCTCTCTCTCGCCTCTGGTCCAGTCCGCACTTACAAACACTTCAGAAAGCTGCGGTGATGGCTACAAACAAATGCAATCCACTCTCCTCGCCCTAAATCACGGTAAGATTGACTTTTCTTCTCTGGTAAACTTTTTCCTTTTGTCTTTGTACGGGCTGTCGTGTTTGATCAATTCTGTTTGTTAAAGACAATTTGCCTTTTTATAGGTCTACATTTTGGAAAAACTAAGTTGGGCCATGTGTCATTTGAACACGTGAAGAAAATGGCGTCAATGTAAAAACATACAATTTAACTTTTAAAAAACGCAGTTAAAAAAAAAATGTTAAAAAGTTGTGTAGCTGTAGAAAGCGAGTGGCTTATGTGTTATTTCTGCTGCATTTAGAGTTTAGGAGCTGCTTGTTTGAGTTTCCATGCATTAGTCGTGTAGCAGACACTCCCCCCACGGGGCAGTTGAAGCACTCTGCATTGCATTGCCACCAAAATGTAAAAGGGTGAGATGCAGGAACAGGCAACTGACTCAGCTTTGTACCTTTGAGAAAAACTGGCCACGGACGAAACTCACAAAAGCAGCCAGCTCGAAAGCTGTGAAAGTGCTTTGTTTGCAGTCCACAGCCCCACTGGCAATTTGTGCATTAAAGATCCTTATCTCATAGAAAAAAAAATATAACTTTATAGGCTATTTTTGGTCTTAATTGTACATACTCAATTGCTAGTAATTATACATTAATTCATAATTAAAACCGCAAAACCTTAAAAAGAATCTAAATACACCCACAAACATGCCGGAGAGAGATGATTATTCCTTTTCCTTAGTCACTGTCATTGAAGTCAGATTTTTAGGCCTTAGTCAGAGCACATACAAAACCATTATAACTAGTCTAAACATCAGGAGAAAAACACCAAAGATATTAAAACAAAGCCCAGCATCTCTTATGCGCAGTATAACGCTCTTCAAACAGTAATGGCATCCAGGTCTGATGAAATCTAACAGAAAACGTCCCTCTGTCCTGGCCCTCCACATGAGGTTAGAGGGTCTCCATTTTGATGGGATTACACATGGCTCGGCCCATTTAGAGATTGGATTGGCTCCTCGTGATGCTAATAGAACGGATCGGCCATCATCAGCCAGGGATCCAGTGCACGTCTTTGAAAAGGGCAAGACTTTGATAAGTCAAACCTTCCTGAGATAAAAATGCTTCCCTCGAGCCAAAGGATGTTGGCTGCAGTGCAAGATGAAAAGACAAGAATCCCTTTATTAGGAATCCAATTATGAAACTGAGATATTGTTTAGACAAGATACTTAAAAATAATTTCCTTGGATTCATTCAGGTAGATTGCAAACATTTTATTAATGAATAAATGCTGGCGATCTTTTAATTATTGGACATAAGCTATTTATAAACTGAGATGATGGTTGTAAATGTTTTAACCTAACCAACAAAACAGTTATTGTATTTTTTTTATATATATTTTGCTCACTACAGTTTGTTATTTTATATGCTGTTCTTTGAAAACAATTTGAACAAAAGAGACTGAGTTTAGGCTGTATTCACATTTGGCACAAGGAATAGGACAAAACAACAGGCAACAATAGTATAGTGCAACGAGGTTCATTTAGTCTTCTGATGAACCGCTTAAAATAAAATATCAAGATCAAACCAGGAATAAACCAGAACAAGTGTGAATGAACTAACTCATTGAATGAAAAGAACCAGTGGACGAAACTAAAGAAGTGTTGCTCATTGTGCAGTTTGATTGCGCTCTGTCGGGGTCTTGTCAGCTGTGGTCAGATGAGGTGGGTCACAAGTCATTCCACTTCATCAGAACTGACTCTCTGAATGACAAAGGTGGCTCCTCATTGTACGTATGCAGAAACCAAATAAACAGTGTGACGTGACCTACTTTAACAATTGGCCTGTGACATCAACTTCAACTGCACTTGCATGAATTGGGACAAAAGAACCAAAGCTATTATGTTAAATATATCATCATGTCAATGTTAGTTTTAATCAGTATAGCCAACCAACAATCCAAATGGATTAGTAGATTCACCTTGAATCAGCCCTGTAAAATTGCATTATGGGAGCTCGGAGCTGGCCTGTGATTTGTGTCTTCCTGACAAGGCTTCAATGTTCATTAGAGGCCTTACTGAAGAGCTCCTCGACACACAGAAGCCCTGCACTGACTGACCACACACACGCACACACACACACACACACACACACACCACTAGCTACAGTATTCAATTTGGCAACAGTCTCAATCTCTGAGGTTAATTATTCAGCACTTTTAATATAATTTTTTTATATGGTTTACACGATAAAAGTGGGCAAAGCATAAGAAATAGAATATGTTAAAAGCCCATTAGCCTGTGGTCTCCATCACAGATGGAGACCACAGGCTAATGAAAGAAAGGGCTTTCCCCTTCATGTGGATCATCAGGCCTTAATGACAGGCTGTATTTTACCTTGGACTATCAAAGTAGACGCGCTGTTGACTAACTACTACTAACCATTGGTCCTTCTCTCCTTTCTTAGCCCAGATTAAAAATGACAGTGGCGTTACGGTTGGATCGTCTTTCCTATTATAATAAAGCAGCTCTTTATTGGGGGCAAATTGATTTCAGGCAGAGCCTTGTTTATTAGCCTCTGTTCTTCAGAACGTATCATGAGCCAGCAGATTCAGCACCTCTGGCATAGCTGCCACTTGTCAACAGAATAGGGACAACTCATAAAAGATTATTCTTACACTTTGTAATATCAATTCCAACCAAATAATTGATTATCAAGGGAGATTGGTTGATTATTAAATCACTGTACAGGATACAAAGGATTTGGGCGAAGTGAGTTTCAACCACTGATTTATAACCATCTTTTTTTTTGTCTGACCCTTCCCCCCTGTTCCACAGTCTGGCCCATGATTAGCCCTGCCATTGTGGTGTATCTCCTGTGGTGACCGCACATTTACCGGCCTTCTTCTCAACTGTCTGTGGAGCAGCACTGATTCCAGCACAGTTCCTGCACTTTGAAGCTTCCTTACCAACATGGAGGACACTTATAATAATAGGACTTCTTTAGCAAAGGGCGCCAAGGACATAGTCAAAGAGGCAAAACGGCACGCAGCCAAGAAAGTCAACAAAGCAGTGGACCGGGCAACAGACGAATACTCAACCCACCGCAATTACAGCAGATTCCAGGATGAGGAAGAGGAAGATGAGGATTTCTATAGGAACCCACCAAGGCAGCGGGATGCAGAGAGCTATCCCGACAACGAGGAGGGGGGGTCCAGTGATGCCACAGAGGGTCACGACGATGAGGACGAGATCTACGAGGGGGAATACCAGGGCATCCCAAAGCAGAAAGAGGGGCAGGTGGCACTGGGGCAGCCGACCTCTGACGCCAGCAGGGATCGTAGGGAGTTGGAACGGGAGAGAGATGCAGATGAAGAGGAGTTAGCTCAACAGTACGAGCTGATCATCCAGGAGTGCGGTCATGGCAGGTTCCAGTGGCAGCTGTTCTTTGTCCTGGGGCTGGCGCTCATGTCTGACGGTGTGGAGGTGTTCGTGGTGGGCTTTGTGCTGCCCAGTGCTGAGACGGACATGTGTGTGCCCGACTCCAGCTCGGGATGGTTAGGTAAGAAACAAAACTATATTTTCACACTGAGGAGCTTTGACTTTTCAATATAATCTTTAGCAAACTAAATTGACTGCCCAAGTCATTACTAAAAGATTTTTAGGAATCGACTGAACTACAACTCAATCATAAAAGGTGTAAACCAGGAATCCAATAAAACCAGTGACATAAAGCTCAAAAGTAACAAAATAATTTATTCATAGCTGCACAAGCCAGTGTAAAACCAATGTAAAACCTTTGTTCAATCAGTATGCACTAAAATATTACACCTAACATTTACACTGTTACTGGCTAAAAGCTTTCTGTTACCCCTCGTGTCACTGCTAAAAATATGGCAACCAGAAACAAGAGCGCCCCCTCCTCAATCACTGTTTTGGCAGGGGAAAATGAACATTAACTATAATTAGGCTGTATTAAAAATGCAAAGCACACCTTGCTGTTTTAAGTAAAGTCTTATAATTATACTCCATTATTTTGAACCAGTGTTGTCACATACTAAAATTACCTCCTGGATCTCGATACTAAGGAAAACCTAACAACCAAATCTATATCACAATTACGAATAATACAAAAAACACCATCCGAAAATTGTTAAGGAAAGGTTCAATTTTGTTTGATTTATGTGATTTTTTTCAATATCAATACCTGTTCAAATGAGTAGGGTTAGGGTTAGTGTGAGTTAGAATGAGTTTTGGTATGGATTGGTATACATTTTTGAGAACAGTATCTCAAACCTACAGTTCCTTCAATACTGTGTGGAAAGTGCAAAGCTGATATATTTGATGCTGCGTGTTTTAGTGTGGTGACAGTAGTGGGTGGTAGTACATTACACAGATGAGGTGTTCTGCTCTGTTGGTCTCTGTGTCAGGATTAAAGGGCTGCCAGTGTTCCCCGGTCGCTCTGTGCTGAGCTATAGTCCCCATGGCTGCAGGTGTGTGATCCATCACGCAGGGACGACCACTGCAGCTGACTCACTGTGTTAGCGGCGCCGCACCAGGACATTCAATCAGACATGGAGCCTTTAGATACTACATCTGCCCCCAGTCATCACGGTGTATCAACATGGAGACAGAGACACAGCCCTAATATTGCATGAAATGTTTCAGTAGTTCAGTCTCTCAAAGGAAAGGCTGAAATGACAGTAATTTCACTTTCCATATGTTTAGCTGCACTTAAGTATACGTCAAAATACCTTTCCCAATATTTTAGATATATTTAGCCCCATTACAACTGAAAACCAGAAAACATATAAATAAAAACACAAGCCCTTTTATCAATATTTAGTGGGTCATAAAACCGCATTGTGTGTTTGCAATCTCCAGCTGGGTTTCTCTGATATTAGCATTTTACAGCTTGGTAAGGCTGCTTTTGCCGGCGACTGCATCACTGCATCATATTTAAGGAGCAAATATTCATTTTTATGTCTCGTTCTAAGTGTTCATGTAAACTACTTTTCATTCTCTCCAGCAGGGCCAGTTCCTGCAGGCATCACGCTGTATGCTCTGCTTGTCCGTGTTCGTGACTATAACTCCCCCCCCCCCCCCCTCTCTCTCTCTCTCTCTCTCTCTCTCTCACCGTTCCTCTCTGCTGCTTTTACTCTCCATTGTCTGAGCAGCTCTCTTCTTTCTCTACAGATCCTCCCCCTGTCCTCCTCTTCTTTCTCCCACTGATTGCCCCCAGGTTTCTCCCCATTGAGGTGAACTGTGTGCCTGCATTTGTGTGGCCTACATGATTATTATGACCTTGTTGGTAGTCGTTGGAGGTTTTAGTGTAATTATGCGTAATTGCAGCATTTATGAAAGGGGTCGATGTTTAAAAGGTACCAGGTCTTAAATTGATTGTGTGCACGATTACAGTTCATTTTCTTTACATGTTCCCATTGCACCATATAAGAAAAAGAGGAGAAATTAACTAGTGGTACTTGTTTGTTTAGGCCTGGGCAATATGGTGATCAAAATCAAATCGTGATGTAATTTCTGAGACAATCTGTCATTTTGGTAAAATCACTGTATTGTAATTCACAAATTTAATTTAATTTATTTATTTAACCTTTATTTCACCAGGCCAAACATTAAGAACTAATTCTTATTTACAATGTTGGCCTGGGTTTTTCTCTTGAATGCAGCTCTATGCTCAAACAATCAACACTTTTTCATTAGCCTCAGCAATGCTCTTACTTTCAATTAAATGTAAACTTTCAGAAGAACACCTCTGACTGACCTCTTAAAGACCCTATAAAGATATCAGAATCAGAACCAGAATCAAGAGTTTATAATAGTTTATTGCCATTGCCAATGAACAAAATTCCCAAACATAATTTACATGAGTTGGGATAAAATGTAAATTACGATGACATTTTTTGGCATTTACTTCTGCTCGTTGAGGCAGAGGTCATTCATTTGTAAGACTAAAGGCAGTCCGAGGAATTTCCCAAAGCACCATTTTAGGCAAATCACTGCAACACATTTGATTGTCCTGCAACTGAGGCTCACTATGAAGAGGCGGAGCTTATCAGTTCTGCAGTCTTGAACAGGAAGTCAATGGACCTGTTTCTATTACTAAGCCATTTTAGATCAGTATTGCAGTTTACAATGAACAAAATGTAAACTACTTATGTTATAGTTCAGCACTAAATGCATAGTATGTCTGCTTTAAAAACAAAGATGTAGGCCTATGTTTAATGCTATACGGTGGAACATAGCAATGCTGGCACTCTGAATGGAGTTCTTCACATGGATCAGTCTTGGAAGGCTCTCAACAAAAGCCTTCGGGAAGTTGATTGGTCGAAACAGCGGAAGAAGCAGAAAAATCGAAATTGTGTTAATCCAAAGTTCAGAGACGCACAGTCCTCTTTCTCAAGTATGGCCGTCGGCACCACCATGTTTGTTTAGGTACGGATTGTTTTGACTTCCACCCAAACCACAATGCTGCTCTGTGATTGGTTCCAGTCCCACCTGTGGGCCCTAAATGCCATGTGATTGGCCCGTTAAACCACAATCAGCAGGAACCTAACAAGATGGATTCTCAAGAGTTTGTGAACTCACAAAAATTGCGAGAATTCATCATGCTGGCAAGGTTAAGCAATACGATCTCCATGAAGACAAGCAGGTGGTGTACCCCCTCAAAAGATAAACTGCAGAGAGCACCTTTAAAATCTTGTAAAAACGATGGTGTTTATATGACTCTGAAATGAACATATAATTACTGGATTGTCTCTGCAGCAGCATCTCACTAAACTTCTTTCAGGAATAATCATTGGTGCCACCTCGGCCGACTCCATCCCAGTGGCATTGAGCAGCTCCATTAGGCACATAACAGGCAGAGGCAGAGGAAGACTACAAGGACAGTGTAATGGGATAATGCTGTATGAAAACCTCCATGGCCTGAACGCAATGGATGAGGAAAAACGCTGATTAGATTACAGAATCCAATTTTCTTCCCCCAGTACCACGATCTTACAGGAATCTCTGACGCTCTGTGAGACAGATTTAGATGCAAAAGCTTGATTAATGAAAGTTTGGTAGAAAACAGTGAAGGAGAAAAAGGCTCAACATGTGCCGTGTTTCTGGCATGACGTGTGGGCGAGAGGTGGTTCAGTGACAATGTCAGCCTATATTTCAGCTATCAGCGCAGACACAATGATAACACACCCTATACTTATTTGTGCTTTGTGTTTTATTCTTCTTTGTTACGTAAAGCTACATTTGTATTTACAACAAAAATAAATGTTTGTTGGCATAAGCTGTAATGATGAATAGATGAATTGTGAATAGTCGACTGCAAAATATAATCGTAGTCATGGATTGATAATTGTAATCATATATGGACAATATAGACTCTTAAACACATGCAAAGACCTTTTATAACAAGAGTCGAGATCACAATTCATATACATGTAGTTGTCATTGTATTGCTGTCTTTAAGTTAAGTTGAAAAGTGTTTTATAAAACCCATGTAGTATTATGATTATTATTATTATTATTATTATTATTATTATTACGATTATTATTATTATTACGATTATTATTATTGTGATTATTATTATTATTAATAATAATGATAATAATTATGAATTATGAATTGTGAATTATTTTTTACATAGGGTCAACAGTGTTTTACCCAGTCACAATGGGTTATCAGAGAAACCAAGTATTAGTGTATTTCTAGTCAATCCTATGCCTGGACTGGTATGAAGTATTCACCCCAGAACGAGATGATTCCCTGTTCAAATTTCATGACTGGATGAAAATATGTAAAGAAGTGCTGCTATATAAGAGCTTTACAAACCACCTGCAAGTAAAGCTGGAAAACTGTAGTCACATATTTAATTACAATTTGTACATAGTGATTACAATTCGATTTGTGATGTTTTCAATAATAGAAAAGGAGTTTACATGAAATATGATCTGCTTAACTTCAAGAAAATGTTAAAAGAGGTCTAAACTACAGCTTTAGCAGGTTTATATTTTATGGTTTGTTTGTAGTTTATAGTTATGGCAGCCATACAAGGCTCAGTATGAATAAAAAAATAGTTAACTTATAAAATGGAGCAAATGACCTGGCAGATCTGTACCGTCTTATTCTGGTTTGCTGATATTGTATTTGTAAAAGCGCATCCCTCTTATTTGTTCTTTCTATAACTCCCTGCACCTTCTTTGTCTTCTTCCACTGACTACTTTAGATTACTATTTATCCCTTTTAAATGTTTCTGGGCTTCATCCTCAGCTCCATTACTTTCCGTTTCCCCTCTCTCCTCCTCCTTTGTACGAGTATGCGCCAGCTGGCAGTGCTTTTGGAGAATGCGTGGTCCGGGGCAGTTGAGCATGGCTAAACTGCAGCAAGATCGCAGCACTGCAGAGATTAGACTGTACTCGTGTGTACGGGGCAGCACCACATTGTGTGCAACAGACTCCAGTGCATTTGTGTGAGCAGATGGAGACAGGCTGGCCGCAAGTCGCAAGGAAAGACACTCTTATCATTTGTCCAGATATCACACGCGCATTACTCACAGTGTTTTAGATGTAGAACGACGACGACGAGAGAGAAAGGAAAAAGGAAAAGCACAAACCATAGCGTGCTTTATCGTCAAAAGGTTCAAATCTTGAACAATGAATGTCTATAAGATTAACTTTATTATAAATCATTTTGAGTACATTAAATTAACAACTTATTTTTACACCCAACCTCATACCCTAATTTTTAACAGTTATAGGTTAAAGACAATTGTAACAATTAAAGTAGAAAATGACATTACTACTAGATATTTGTAAGTTCATTTAGCCTTTTTTCAATTTAGAGACAAGTCTACTACATACTATTACTAATAGTACAACATCCTACTACTACTACCACTACTACCACTACTACTACTACTACTACTACTACTACTACTACTACTACTACTACTACTACTACAACAACTACTACTACAATATCCACTACTACTACTACTACTACTACAGCCATTCACAAGAAGGTAGTAGGTTGTTTATGCAGAGTGAGCGCTCATATTAGCTCTCTGTTGTTAGGCTTTCCCACCAGCCCCCACTGATGATGACTTAAATCATAGCAAAACCCTTTAATCTGTATTTTGCGGAGGTGGCAGAAGGTGGAGGCTTGAATCCCATCAAAGTGACACCATGTAGTACAAACACGATTACACGCGGCTGTGTGTGAGGAGGCTGGTTAGTGTAACACAGAGTGAAAAGGAAGGAAGCCGAGGCCGGAAATTGCAAAACGAAGTTAAAAAAAAAAAAGTACAGAAAATTGATAAAGGAAGTAGAAAGTAATGGCACAGAGGAGTGGGACAGCCCTGGCACTCATAACAGGCTGTTGTGCGGACGTGTCATCATTGGGACTCATTGGAGGCGGGTGTGTGGCATCAAAGAGCATCAAAGCATGAACGCAGCGGTGATGCAGTTCAGAGCACGTGACTCTTACCAGGGGAGCTCCTCGAGATGTGACAGTGGCACACGAAACAACGCACCCAGGGCCGCGACGCTTCCTCCCCACGCTTGTATCTCTCACTCGCATCCCCACCACCATCACATCACACTTCTGCCGCCAACTTTCAAGGCTTTTGTCCCCACAGATCATTATTGTAATGTGGTGCTACCAGAAATGTGTTACAGTTGTATTTTAATTTAATTTTAATTTTTCTGAGTTTAAAATGTTGACTTCAATGGATGAAAGCCAAGAGTAACTTTGCTGAAACATCTTCAATCTCTCTCTTTGTTTTGTATATTTTACCACTACATTTTATGCGTTGAATTACCAATTACGTATGTCTTTTACCAAGTATGCACAAAAGAAAAGACACGTTAAAAAAAGCATTGAATTTAATTAAGTGGTATTTTTTATCTTAAATTAAGGACAATTCCCCTAGTCTTGAAAAGGGATTATCCGGTTTATCGATAAACTTGGTTTTTCACAATATGACCTGAAAAACTAACTAGCTAACTAAGAACTAAAAAATAATATTTGTTACATTTTTAAAAGCAAAATTAAGTATTTTTTACTTCAATCTATAGTCAAGAAATACACCTAAATGTAAGTACTTTTTATCTGGCTGTTTTGATCACATTTGCTTAATTTTGTCATTCAGGACATTTTGTAAAGCTTGTCACAACAGTGTTAGATTTCACCAAAGAGTTCAATTTTGTTAAGGTGTCAATAACTGTGAATATATGGTAAATCATATTTCTCACAATCAGTGTAACACTATAATTTGATATCGTGACATCCCTAGTCATGAAATAAGATTGCCTTGGACTTAAATAAGAAAAAATATTTAGTTCCACTTAAAAAAAAAAGAAAAAATCTCATCTCTTTTCTATTGGCAAAGATTATTTCAAGAATAATCCAAATGTACTGGAATCATGTTCTCGTGATAGCAAATGTAACTTGTTTAAGATGGTTGTTTTCATGGAGTCCTCTGGAGCTCACTGTGAACTGTCATTGCCGATGCGGGTGCTATCATTAGATCCCATGCGGCAGAGCAAAACGTCAATAAATTCATTATGTAATTGTTCCAGGAAGGGTCCGTTCATTAGTTTTATGACTGTTACTATTTCTCGTTGAAGCATTAATGTGAGATGAATCACACTGCATCATTTGGATCAGGAGCAAAAAAGATGAAAGCTGTTGTACACCATCAAGCTCTCCTACAAACCGCTCTAGAAATATGCCCACATGGAATTTTAATGGCAAGCCAATGAGTGTTTGTCTGCGCCGAATATCTAGTGTTTCTTTAATGAACGAATGCAAAGCTGTGCATAGATAGAAAATGTGTTCAAACTAGAAATTAATTTATCGTCGCTTCGAGGGAATTTCTAGATGGCCGTCGAATGTGACAGATTGCTGTGCTTTGACCCCTGGAGCTCTGAAATTAAACAGATACTCAGAGCAGAAGGCGAGAGACCCACTGCACCGCATTCAGACTGGAAAAACTGCTAAAATATATGAACATGTCTGACCTTTTCATATGGGACTGTGTCACACCAGGGTAAACATCATAGTCAGAATAAACCTTGATGGTTGCTTGTCAGATTCCTAAAACGATTAGCATTAGACATTAGTATATCAATTCAATTCAATTCAATTTATTTTTGTAACGCCCAAAATCACAACAGTAGTTGCCTCGAGGGGCTACAGTGGAAAAACAAAATAAACAATGTTCATAGGGACTTGGAAATGTCCCAGCGTCCTGTGTCCTTAGACAGATGTCCCAAGCTCCCCTGTCCTTAGACCCTCCTTCTCGGCCAGGAAAAACTACCAAACCTCTTTGGGAAAAAGTAGAAACCTGTAGGAGTTCCACAGTGAAGGAGAGATCCGACTCCCTCGGACGGACAGGCGGACGTATAGTGTACAGTGATTTTAAAAAGTAATATACACAAATCTATTTAAATTATTTGTTTCAATTACGGTAACTCATTCACTCGAGGCAACCACTGTTGTGATTTTTGGCGTGACAAAAATAAATTGAATTGAATTGAACATAAATATGCGTATCAGTTATAGTATATTAAATCCACCTTGATGTCCTTTCAGTAGTTTGTTTTCTCCAAATGCTTTTTAAATTTATCTTTTGAGGTGTTGCGTTTTATTTTCTGTTCAAGGATAATTCATTTTAGGCAGTAATATATTTGTACTGATCTGCTTTATTTTAAAATATATTTACAAGGCAAGTAGGTGTAATCCCTAATTCATCCAGGAGTGTGCCATCGTAGAAAAAGATTCAGTTGCAGTCATCCTGACACTATTTTTTTGTTACTGAATCAGCGTTGTAGGGAGAGTCTGTATTGTTGTCTCAGAATCAGAATGATTTGAATTCATCCCTAAGACAGGTTCCAGACATTCTTTGCCAACAAGATGAAGAAATGGGGCATCAGAATAAAAAGGGAAATGCTTATTCTTAAAGCCACATCTCTGAAATCAGTTTTACATACTCAAATTGAAAGAAAATCTTCTCTTCTTAGATTGTTAACTGATGATCACGTTAAACTTGATCTATATTGTTATTCTCTGCATATACAGTGCAGTACAGTATAAAACAGCCCGCGTAAAGGAGTAACAGGCTTCCATGCCGCCATCACAACGATTCGTGAGTGAAATTGATGCTATTTTGTTGGAGCATTGATCCCATTTGTGACTGGGGACAGTGCTATAGCTGCGCCGAGTGGCTTTTGTAAAGTCAGCCTGCATTACAGCGCGCGTTCGTCTAATCATTGATCGCAGTATTTACCAATGTGTCACTGGGGCCTACTGTCCGACTGCATTCGGACTTCATTTGGACTTCATTATCTTGAGCTAAATAAAGTCTTCAGTTAAAAAGGTTTAAGCTAAAACAACCAACAAGTATGATCACATTACCATATGTTTTTCTTTCATTTTCTTTCTTTTCTTATAGGTACACTATGTATATTTTCTGGTGGTCACACGTATACCTTGTCCCCATGGAGATGTTTTTATTTTGTCTGGAATATTCTACAATATGGCATTAAATAACATTATAACAGCATAACAGCATTTATTTTATTTCATTTGTTTTAATTGCTCAAAAATACCTTTAGAAACATTCACTCTTATTGTTGGCCGGATCGCCTTTCCACAGATCTGACCTGTAATTTAGCCTGGTCTCTATGCTGGTATAGACAAGTGTAATGTGTCTTCTCCTGCTGCATTTACAAAACAAGCCAAAAATGGAGTTGATATGATGGTGACGGCCTCAGATGGGGCGCAGTTAGATTCCTTTAAAACATGAAGTATTATCCATTTATTAGTGCACAAAGTTAGATATTTTAAGTAGAGATAGATCTATATATTGGCCTTAAAACTCCAACATAAGCACAAACAGTGACTACACCGCTCTCTAAAGTTTTAATTGTAAAACAGGTTTTGTGTGGATCTATGTTGTGGATGTCTGAAAATAATTTCTATTAATATTATTTTCTCTTATGCAGAGTAGTGAACTGTATAGACAGTAACTCAATTTACAATGATATGTGTATGAGGAATCAAATTTGAATTATTCAGTGTAACTAGTACTGTAGAAGGGGGTGGAGAGCTGGAGCAACATACTGAAGGTGGGGTATTCTCATCTCTGAAAAGTGTGTAAATACTAGTTCATTTATTTCCACAGTTATTCATTGTTTTTCTCTCTCCTTTATTATGTTGCAGGCAGCGTGGTGTACTTGGGGATGATGGTTGGAGCATTTTTCTGGGGCGGGATGTCGGACAAAGTGGGCCGCAGACAGTGTCTCCTCATCTGTATGTCGACCAATGGTTTCTTTGCGTTCCTGTCGTCTTTTGTCCAGGGATACGGCCTGTTCCTCCTGTGTCGCTTCATTGCCGGGTTCGGGTAAGTCAGTGACGTGCTGAGGTCAGAGGGAATGGCAGGTCGTCAATTAAAATTTAGTAGAGTCATTATCCTAACCTAAAAATAGCAACCCTAAAGCATTGGTGTTCTTGTGTGAATTATGTTTGCAAGAATACAGTATATAAGGTGTAGTGGGTTGTAAGTGTGTGATTGATTGCACTTTCCATTCGTGATGTAACTGTTCCTTTAAGAGCTAATTTAGTAATTGCTTCCGCCATCATCCTCCCCAGAGACCTGCAGAGTAATTGAAAAAGGCTGTCCAAGCTGCCAATGAGACCTATGTTTCTGACTCGTGAGTGCACTGACACAACATGTTTTATGTGCTGTTAGCAGAAAAATATGCTTGGCTGGACAAATTTTACTGGAAAAATATACTAAATGCTACAATACGTCCCTGTAAAGTTTCCAATGTTATTGTGACTTATAGAATCTAACAGCAAATTATGCAACTTTCATATTTTTGTTTCAGAATTGGAGGGGCTGTTCCCATCGTATTCTCCTTTTTTGCGGAGGTCTTGTCCAGGGAGAAGAGGGGTGAACATCTCAGCTGGCTGTGCATGTTCTGGATGATTGGAGAGATCTATGCTTCTGCCATGGCATGGGCCATTATTCCCCACTACGGTGAGTGCAAGCACCACACAGAATGTTACAATAAGCACTCGACATATTTAGTTTGACTGAAGGCATTTTTTACTGCAATTCTACATAATTTGTTTTTCTAGGAAATGTCATAGTTATTGAGTCTGTGATGCCACTAGCAGATGTGGTTCAGCGGCCGCTGTTACTATCAGGCTTGATCACTAATGTGAGCTGGGAGAGGCAGAGGTTAAAGAGATAAAAGAGCATTTTAAGGTAAAGGTGGAGGAGCCAGACTTGTTTAACGTCACAGCTGTGTTACAGGGACGTGGTTTAAATTTAAGTGTTTGTCTGTTTGTATCTGCTGTCCCCCTTGTAGGAGCCGCCCCTCTGTTTTGTACTCTCCTCATCTCTCGTCTAACTCTGTCCTTCCTTTTATTACCTCCTCTCTCCATCTCTGTCTCTGCAGAGTGTTCTTCTTGATCAAGCATAATTAGGTTTTTCTCCTTGCTCTAATAGGACAAAGCTACAGCTAGAGGTGATTTATGGCCAGGCCATGCTTTAGCCAAGCTGTGACGTCAGGGGAGAGGGCACTGTGTGCTGCTGTTGTACTGGGCTGTGGGTCCATACAGGTTTTCTTCAGGGGAGATTGACGACAATACCATCTGACACAATGAGAGGTCAAATGAGTGAACACATAAACGGGCACATGCATAAAGGCAGAATGTCATGACGTTTGCCATGCTCTTTTCAAAGGCAACTATATAATGTAACTGTAGTCAGATTGTCACTAAATCTTTAAAAAACTGGAAACTTTCAAGATGAAATGTTGCTGTCACATCTACAGATATCCTCCTCCTCCAGTGGCTTTTCTTTGCACTGGTCTTTGAGTACTCTCTTTGTTGTGGCTTACACCAAGTGGCCCAGAATAAATCACAATGTAATCTTTCTTTTTTAGAAAACATCATCTCTCTCTCCCTATGCAAGTATAGTGGTCATGTGACATTTACACTGCACTTTGTATACAATATACTATTGTATTATTTTGAGTTGTGTAGGTGAAACCCTCAGTACTGTGTGTTGTGAAAGTCTCTCAGAATGGAAGGATAAAATAAAACAGACAAGATAAAATGTGAGATGTGTTTACATTTGGCCCTGACAACAAAATGGTTTAGAACTGGTGTGTTACATCTCTTGAGAAAGCGTAGGGCCAAAAAGCAGTTTTACAATCGCAGCTAAAATAATAAATAAAATAAACAAAACATTGTGAGACCAAAATTGTGATTTGAACACACAAATTATTTAGTATACATTATGTAAAAATGTTGTCTTCTCTTCTTGAATACTTGTATACCCAAATTTGTGTCTCGTTTTCATCCTGAGGGAATTGTCTCGTCCCACCCCTAATATTTCAACATGTTTTCTTTTTCTTGAACATTGATTTTATGGTGCCTCATCCATCAGCCTCTAGTGGCTTGTTTGTGCCACTGACGCCCACCTCCGCTCAAAAAAGGATCCAAAAAGGATTTAAATATTAAATTTTTCTAACAGCATGTGTTCTATAAGGTTACTCCAAGCATCCTATTTCTGTCTTAAGTATAAACCCCCTCCTAACCTCATCTCTAGCATGACTCTCACTGCTGGTCATGGATCACAGTGCTTTTCCCTTCCCAGTAAGAGACGCAATCTGTCACGACGACGCTACACCCTTTTATTTACTCAAAATGTGTTCAATGTTCAGTGTTTCTGAATGTCACGCTAAACGATGGCGGCGTAATGCTCATTTGTTCTCATTTAGTACATGTTGGTGTGTATTATTGTCATCATCATTTCATCCATTTGATATATTTTTCATTGACAATGCAATTTTCTCTTCATGTTTGGGCGTGCGATTTTTCCCTTGTTATTTAGTGTATAACTCACAGTGTTGGTGCCAGGTGTGAGTGTGTGTGTGTGTGTGTGTGTTACAATGATTAATGAGTCTGGGAGAGAGCCTTCGGCTGAGATCAGGTGCAACAAGATTTAACTTAGCAGAAAACACTCAATTCCTTTCCTACACATTCAATTAACCCGTCCCTGTGCACCGCTCCACACAGCCATTCATCTCACACTTCAGTCTGTGGGGCTGCGACGGCTCCTTTTCAAACGCTACCTTTTATTTGTTGATAGGTTTTTGATAGTGTTTGAATTGCGATATTGAAATCAAGCGCTGCAGTTCTTTCTTTGTATTTTTATGTAAATATTTGAGTAAAATCAATTAAAGGGATGAATGTGGAAACTCCCGAGCCAAACAAAATTAAATGTATCACATGCCCTACAGAATATTCAGTTGTCAGTATGTTATTGAAGTTCTTATTATATGTATACGTTTCTACAAAAATGTATATATAAATAGAAAGAAAGAAAAAATAGAGTCCAGATGACTACAACTGAATCTTCTTCTACAACATTAGAATTAGAATATTCTATTTTCTAATTATAATATTGCGAACAACAGTCACAATATCATTAATATTGATATATTGCTATAAACCTGTAGTCTGTTAACTATACAGACAGGGCATTTAAATAGATTGAAGGTTAAGGTACATTTTATTGTCTCCGTAGGGAAGTTTGACCCATCCTTCAATGCCACTGAGGTCCATCTCCAGATCTCAAGCTCGGTTTGGTCCATACCTCCTGGAGGAGTTTACCTTTTGTGCATGTTTAAAATATGTTTATGAGATAAAAATATAACCTTGAGGCATAAGTTATTTAAACTGGGATGTCTGATCTTCAAAAACGTGAAATGAGGAGATTGATAGTTGAACTGTTACGTCTTTAACTTAACTTAGCTCGCATAAACTCTTTGGCACGTTGCTAACACTTACATGCACGAAGGTGGGCACATGGCTTTAGGACAACTTTTTCTAAGTGGAACAGAGCAGATGCCCTTCGCATTTAATGATCACATTTTAATTAATTCAATATAAAGGACATATTATGCTTTTAGGTACTAGTAATGAATTACAACATAAGTAGATCCTCATTTTACATTTTGTTGTTGTTATATTGTCAGGAATGTTCAACAAAATTGCATAACATTTAGCAATCTGCACCAAACCTTGTATTTTTTGGCAATAAACGTGCTTGGAAAGTTCCAGGCAAAAACAATAAAGTTTCTGAGACAAGCAGGCTATGTTTATTTCACCAGAAAACTTACATAGTGCACCTTTAATTAAACCCATAACATGCAGTAGAAAACCCACAAAATACAAAGGGTCTAATGTCATTTGTTGACATGAGTTATTTCATTAAAGAGACCTCAGAGCTGCTAGTTCTAGTGTATTGTGTGTGTTGTATTTGCAGGCTGGAGCTTCAGTATGGGCTCCGCGTACCAGTTCCACAGTTGGCGAGTGTTCGTGGTGGTGTGCGCGCTGCCCTGTGTGTGCGCTGTGGTGGCTCTTACCTTCATGCCCGAAAGCCCCAGGTTTTACCTCGAGGTGAGCTGCTCCTTCAGATCACATTACTGTTAACGCAAATGTACATAATTGTTCACTGTGTGTTACATAATTCTTTTATACGAACACGTTTCGGTTTGATATAAAGCTTGACATTATCTCTCACGTGTTTGTATTAGTCAGTTATGTCTTTGATAGTCATATGGGTGTCCAAGGGTTTATTTACATTTACATATCACTATCAGAATCAAATTGTTGCGACTCGTTTGATGCGTTATGGAAACAAATCTTAAACCATGCAACATAATATATTAAAGACTGGCAACATAATACATTTAGAAGATTAAGATGACGGTTCTAAATTACACCGTTTTATAGGCCTACTATTTTATTTCACCCACACTTTCATAAATAGTATTGGTATTAAATGTTTCAGCAAAAGTTTGGTGCTGATTTTGTGTGTGCCTATAATGTAAGCTGGAAATGTGACAGTAGATTTGCTTTTGAAAGAACATTATCCTTTGAAGTGAAGGATTGGTGTTTGAACCATCATTGCCTAGTCTAGTGCTGATCCTACACTTGGTTTTGTTTCTGTCAGGTGGGGAAGCACGACGAGGCCTGGATGATCCTCAAACAGATTCACGACACCAACATGAGAGCGCGTGGGCAGCCGGAGAAAGTCTTTACCGTGAGTATTTCTCCCCCTGTCCACACTTTCTGCTGCTTAAATAAGAGGCTTACATTCTGCCACCGCGGCGACAGGTTTGAACCACTTCTCTATGCCGGATCGCATCTGAAACACATTTTTGAAAGCAGTTTGGTGTCATTCAGGCTTATTTGCTGCATGAGCTGAACTTTGGGAAAGCCTCTTAGTCAACACACATGCTTTAAATTATACCATTTCCCCAAGTCTCAATACACAGGAGGGAGCAGTTGACATGTTAAGCAATCATTTAAATGGTCAAGTGTTTCCGTAAAACCGCTGTTATAGACAAGACCCCAAATGTAACGCAGCGTAATATTTGGTTCTTCCGGTGTACAGGTAAATAGGATCAAGATTCCCAAACAACTCGATGAACTTGTGGAGATGTCGGAGTCCGGCAATCCAGTTTCCAAAGCATTCTTCAGGATGAAAGCGGAAATCCAAGGGGTAAACATTCATTTCTAACTCAAAATATATTTTATTAGTTACTCCATGGTACACACAGTCATGAGAACATTGGTAATATATGAACAACGAGTATTGCATTTAGACGAAAGACAACCCTGGCTAATATTAACAAAAAGCCCTTTCAATACAAGTTTTTTTATTGCTCAAATATGTTCGTACTGGTCTCTGTAATTATGACTAATGACAGAAAATATTCTCTGTTCTGTTGCTTGATTTGAACTTCAAACATTTATCTTCCCATCTAATTGCATTATTGCTGTGTGATTTGAAAACCATATACTGACATTATTTAAAAATATAAAATGGAAAAATTATTTAAAATGAGAGCATCTTGTGTCATCTGTCATTATAATTGTTAAAATAGCTGATTAAAATGAAAAGAAACCTGACATTTATGCATTTTTACTGTCCATTTATATTTTCTGCAATACTTGAACCTCAACCAGGACTTTTAAAGGCAACATTTCAGATCATTCGTCTGTTTCTCCTTAATATTGTCTACCCCTAATTCCTATTTAGATTCTTTTGACCCAGTTATGTGGTGAACATGGCAAGCTATATGTACAGTAATATGTTTTTTATTCATGTTCTTGTGTTCTCGTTTTTATTTAGATTTACTGGAACCTCCTGAAGTGCTTCAACTACCCCATGCGAGAGAACATGATGAGGCTCGCCATTGTGTGGCTCACCTTGTCTTTTGGGTGGGCTTTCATCTGCGTTACAAAATTATATATCCTGATGATTGCCGCTTTTTTGTTTGCCCTTTTGTTCTTTTGATCTGCACTGTGAGAACTTACATGTTTTTAGGCAGCCCTATTTTGTAGATCAATATTGCTCCAACACAATTTTAAGCCTTATCTTATTGGGGCTTTTTCAGTTATTATGGCTTGTCAGTCTGGTTCCCGGATGTGATCAAACACCTCCAAGCAGATGAGTACGCCTCCAAAGTGAAAATCCACACCAACGAGAGCATCGAAGACTTCACGTTTAACTTTACGTTGGAGAATCAGATTCACAAAAATAGCATCTTCATCAATGACAGGTAGAACAATACAACCAATCAAACGTTTGTGTTTGTATTCGGTATTTTTGTCAAGATGAACTTTTTTTTGTTCTCACAGATTTATCAACATGAAACTGAAGTCTGTGACGTTTGTGGATTCAACATTTCGCAACTGCTTTTTTGAGGATGTCTCAACGGTGGGGTCCTTTTTCCGCAACTGTACCTTTATTGGTGGATTTTTCTACAACACAGGTAAATCGTTGTGATCCTTTCAAATCAAAACTCCCTTAGCTGCTTGGCTTGTTATCATCTAGACTGGGCGCTGACAAATGATTAATAATGCCTTCTTTTGGCCAGATATCGATGAGTCCAAGTTGATCGATGGGACCGAGTTAATCAACAGCACATTCGCTCACAACAAAACCGGCTGCCAGATGACATTCGATGATGACTACAGCGCATACTGGGTTTATTTCATTAACTTCCTGGGTACGCTGGCTGTTCTGCCTGGCAACATCGTCTCCGCCCTTCTCATGGACAAAATTGGTCGTCTGTCTATGTTAGGTAAAATATGCCTTTTGCACTCAGCACTTAAGTAATTGATTCTGTCATTGACTTGCTTAGGATGTGCATTGTGCATAATATATCATAGGTGAAAGAGGCCTGCGATATTAACATGCCATTTTATGAACGCTCTTCCAACATATGGCTCGGGTACTTATATAATGTCGCTGGTATTTCCTGTTAGGTGGATCGATGGTTCTCTCAGGGATCAGCTGTTTCTTCCTATGGTTTGGCACCAGTGAATCCATGATGATCTTCATGTTGTGCCTTTACAACGGTCTCAGTATTTCTGCTTGGAACTCCCTGGATGTGGTGACGACAGAGTCTTTTCCCACTGTCAGAAGGTACAATAAATACAATTAATTCAATATTTTTATACATAACCAAAATATTGTGTTTTCCTAAACTTTCTGAAAGTGAAAAATTGCACATCCCAGAGTACATTTACCACAATTACAGTATTTTTTTTTTTTTTTAGTTTTTGGTCCCCATTCCTACTGTGGAAAAGCCTTTAAAAAATAAACAGAATTTTTGCATTGCTTAACATTTTGTCAGTCCAATTGCATTAACCCTAAAATATTGATCCAATGTTTTACTCAAGTAATAGTTTGTGTCACTATATATATCATATTTACTTCTTCTTGGGTAATATTGTTATAGAGTAACAGTACTTGTAACCTATCGAGAATGCGTTTTTTTTCTTTTCTTTTACAGAGGAACAGGCTTTGGCTTCTGCAACGCTCTGTGTAAGTTTGCGGCAGTGATGGGGAACCTCATATTTGGATCTCTGGTCGGCATCACTAAGGCCATCCCGATACTGATGGCCCTCCACGGTCCTGGTTGGGGGCGGCCTGGTCAGTCTGAGGTTGCCGGACACCAGGGCAAATGTGCTCATGTAACATCCTGAAAAATCCTCTCTAAGTCATTGAGGGAATACAAAAATCATGGATGGATTGCAAATGTCTTGGAACTACACGTTAATTGTCAACACATGCACCTTAGAAAACACTTGTGCATTTTATGAAAACACAAATATTTGGTTGATATTTGATTCATCCATTTATATAAATTAATCTTAAAGCTGTTAGTATTGTTGGTGTCTAATTGGGACTAGCCAGATGTAGAGGAAATGTCAAAACATGCCGTAATGAGCAGTGCCAGTCTGGTGTACCACACACGGGGAATAGAGGATCAGACAGAGAACCCGCTACACAGATGTTGACAGCTGGCTACAAAACCACACAGGATTTCAGGAAGACATGCTACAGTCACTGTCGAGATGTTTACCCAGTCCATCAGTCCGTCCCACAGTACAACATTGTCACACATAGAATTTTGACTATGCATGTAATTGTAAAGGTGTATTGTGTCACCCAAAGCCTTTCCAAAGCAAAGTTACCAAGCCCTTTGCAATCCAAAAGCCATATGACAATAGAGATCAAAGAAATATTAAATTTCATTGACATTAGTAGTTTAATTGTTCTTTCCATGCGTCGTAACAAACTTAAAGATCTCCATGGTGAGCTCTTCCTCTGGTTTGGCTTTGTGTTGTCTTGCTTGAGGCAGTGATGATTACATGCCATGCTGCGTTCTTTCAGAAACACTGAATGGCCTTTCTTAAATGTGCCTCTACTCAAGTGGAGCAGCCTGGTGGTGTGGACTTAACAGGACACACCACATAGACATAAAACAGTGTAATGTGTCTATATGTATAATGTGGCCAGTACCGTCATGTTTGAGTGGAATTATTCTTCATTATATGTTGAACATAGCCATATTTTGATAAATCTAATATATATTTTTAATGTAAAGATGGGTGCCAAATGTTTTTGACTGTTTACCCCAGTGAGGTTCAACCACAATGCAATAGAAAACAGTGTCTAATCCTAGTTATATGTTAAGAAAATATGTCAGCTACAAATACCTCACAAAACAATGTGTTTATTGATTATTCTCATATTTATTTATATGTAGTATTCCTATTATATGTTTTCTTATTTATATTTATGGCCATTAATATTGAACTTGGCTTCAGCAAAGCAGCCAACTACTAAACACCACAGGCTACAAAAAGTGGTACTATGTTCTAAAATACCTTTTCAATAATATTGTAGAAATACTCATTATTATTTAAGCAAAAAGTGTGTGCAACTGCAGAGGAGATATTTTTGATGGCACTGTTAAGTATTTTTTGACTCTAAACATGCAAAGTAAGTAACTATAGCATATGAACAATGTATACATATATTCCACTATGGCGTCTCAGACAAATCATCTTAATTTTATGGGTTGGAAAGTGTTGACATGTTTTGACATGTTTTATTTATTTGTTTTAGTTTATTATTCTACATTTAGTGTGCTTCTGAGTGTAAGTCTACCTAAAAAATAGAAGACAATGTAAATCATACTGTGACGCAAGTATTGGGCTTGTGTATTCAATTAATTAATGGTGTAAATAATGCCCATATCAACTCTGACATTGGTGGACTTTAACTAAACGTCAAACATCTGTTTGTCCAGGCAGTTATCTGTATGTATCCATGTTGTACGTCTGTGTGTGTCCTTGGCTCTAAGCCTGATTTCACCTGCTTTTCTCTGTGTGAGTGTGAGCTCAATCTTGCATGTGTGTAAGAAAATACCCTGTTCTTTTGTGCTCAGCTTTGTGTTTTTGGTGTAGATTCAAATGGCAATAGTTTTATTTTGTTGACAAAAATGTGAATGTACCATTCTTGTTTCTGACCAGTCATTATATAAAGTTATTGCAGTGTATGTGGAGAATAATGTTATCTGTGAAGGGCCAATATGCTGGAAGGTTGAGTGCGTGACTTGCCAAAAAGATGCCCTGTGAACTGTGAAACTGAACAGCCAGGGAGATTCAGACTGTGCTGCTGAACATCTAAATAAAGTTCTCTAGCAAATTACACAATGCCATGTTTTTTTCTTGAGAAAACAACTATACATATACAAAATAGATAGATATATGTATGCCGCCATCTAATGGCAGAATACCCACATACAAGCCGTAGTATAATACGTACAGTATAATATCATTATTATATTATACTGTATTGTACTATGAACGTTCAGAGTTGTAGTATTATATTATATTATATTATATTATATAGTATTACATTATATTATATTATAATATAATACTACAACTCCGAGGTCTAATAGTCTTGTGTTTTGGTTTAATATAAGGACAAGTGCAGCAAGCAGTGACACAGTGGCTGTGTCTCAATTCCGGGTCTGCAAGCTCCGAAGGCTACGTGTGAAGGTCGGTTGCGTAACTTCCGGCGCGACAAGGCACGAATGCGGCCGACAAATGTGGCCTGCGTTTCCATGGAGATTGGCCGTGAACGAAGGCCGTGAAAATGCACTCTTCGCGGCCGTATATATCCCACAATGCACTGCGCGGTGCTAGTCGGATGTTTTTAAAACAAGCGGAGCGAAACAGCGCCTCCCGACAGGGGAAACATGTAAGTACACGCACGAGTGTTGTCATAAAATAAGGACAGAACGCTCCCAAAACTGTAAAAGTTTGGTTATAACTGTAAATTGCAGCTACTTTTAATGTGTTTTCTGTAACACAGTAATATAAAAGCAACCACTCAAGCTAATTAATCGGTGTTGGAGTAAAAACGTTTTGTCTTAATTATGGTTTCTGTTGACTGCCATAAGTGAGGCGTCGTGAACATGACAAACAAGCTCTATTCTGATTATTAAATATATTTTCTCAGGAAACACAGATCTCTCTCTTTATAAAGTGACTTAAATGCACATATTACCTTTCATGCATTTCCATGTCATTATAAAATCCCATGAAATTAACAAGGCATATTTCATTTAACTTGTAGATCATTTTGACAGTTATCACAGGAACATTGGTAATTATTATATTTTACAAGAGCTGAACATTATTTTGTTTTAGACAAAATATTTGGGTGAGATGAACTTTAATCTCTTGGGCTCAAAGTCAGAATATTTTATCTTTACAGCGTGCTCTTTTTAATACGTCCATGTGCGTAATTTGCGTGGCGTTAGCATAAGCAGCGAGTCTTGGTTGCTAGGTGACGGAGCTACTCCGTGGACAAGGCCTGTCCCATTTTGGCACGGCCTTTGCGGTCCACGGAGGCCACTCCGAAGACCAGCCTCCGTCGGCTGGGTCCTTCGGAGCACGCAGACCCGGAATTGAGACCATGGATGTACTGAGACCAGATTGAGACGCAGCCCTCGGTCCACACAGGGAAGTGTAGTACTGTCTTTTGGACAGCAGATGGAGCGCTCCACTAAACTGCCACTCCATCCTCTGAACCTGCGCCCAGCGCGTGTGGGGCGAGTAACTTCGACTGACTTCTGAAGTTCACAAGTCAGGCCTTGGATCCGCACACCATGGGGCTGGCCCGCTGCGACTGACCGTGCACTTTCTGAGGGAGCTCTGTGCCATTTTCAGCCTAAACACTACATCTGTTTGGACCTAGCGGTAGCGCTGGTGGCTCGTATAAAGAGGTTGGAAGAGTAGAGCAGCGCCAGGCACGATGTACTATGAAGAAACGACAGCGTTACAAAAACCACGCTATGGAAGTAAGTGGCAAACTTTTCCCCCAACAAATCGCTAAAATAAGGATCTAATGTAGGCTAAGCAAATAACTTTCTTGTTATACGAGTGAATGGAGGATGTCGGCGCTCTTTGCTGATGTGTGATGAGTAACAGGTGGGATATCCAATGAACATGTTTGTGACAGCCCCTGATGTTCAAGCAGGGTTATATTATAGTTGTATTATATTTCACATCAAGACACGACACTGGAAGGACTATTTTATTATGAGCCATGAAACCATTTGACATCTTTATTTCTTCAAACAACTGCGCCACTTTATCTGCCCTGCACATTTGACCTATTTGCACTTTAATCACAAGTTAACCATTAACATTTGGTATTGCTATTTTAATAAATACAGAATGGCCCAAGCTAAACATGACATGAAGTAATGTGAAGTTTACAGCAGCATGTCACATTTCACCAGAGCATCCTGTGAGTAACAGGGGCAAAGTACTCTTCCAAAGATAAGACCAATCAATGGTGTCATCACTGTAAACTGTTTAACTGTCTGAATACTAGAGCAGCCTCTGTCTTTACAAAGTGGCTTTCATTGACCATCTTAACCAAAACAGCCTATAGATAGAGCAATGTGACCAGTCTGTGATGACCTCGTGATAAAAGGTGTATGTGATGGACTCATGTAGAGCATGGGCTTGTGGGCTGTCTGTTTTTTGAGTGTCTCATTAACCCCATTTTTGTCTTTGCCTTGAAAACTGTCAACAGTTGTCTCTATAGGAGTTCTATAGGAGTTTCATTTTTATTTCATTTCATCAAGAAAAGCACTAATCTACTGGCTATAGTCTTTAGCCATAACATAGACCATAGGTCCATCCAGAAACCTGCTCATGAGCAGTAAATATAAAGTAAATATAAAGGGTGCAGACAGACTGCTCCTGGAAGTGTGCATTTTGTGACTAATGCACAAAGGCTTTTTCTTTTCCTTTTGAGATCCATGAGATCATTCATTTGACAGCGTCCCATTGCCATAGCCTAAAGTAATTCCTATTGCATAATTTAAGTGAACTAACAGATAAAAAGGGACATTTTGTAAAATATTCTTATATTGGCTGCAAGATAATCTGACTTCTTTACATATGTGACCGTCTCCCTTGACCCTGTAAGATCTTGAATAAATTCATTTTAGTCTTGGTCAATAATACTAGTTTTTGAGTTTTATTTTATGTAGTTCGTGGTCAAATTTTAATCTAATTGAGATCTGATCATTTTAATGAGACAGTAGTGTTTATTTATATCCATATCCAACATAAGTATGTGGTTCCGACTTCCTATTTTTTGTGTCAGATGGCATTTTGTTTATGTTGAATACAATTGAACATTTTGACCGATCTATGTAGGTTAAAAAATTATTTACTGTTGTGCAAAAGCTGTCTTTGAGGGTCTTTTCTTCTCCAAGACAAAGGATCAAAACTTCTTCACACACTTTGACATAAACCAATGAGAACCTACAATGTACATTAACTTACACTTTGAGGTGAAGGATTTCAGTGGGCAAATTTCTAGTAACTTTGGATATGTTGTGTTGTTACTGAGCTTTCATAAAGAGCTTTGATTGGATTAGAGCGGGACAGAGCGCGCGGGTGGGAGGAGAGCTCATTAAAGTGCAGGTAAAGGTCAGCTCAGCACAAGACACTTGTCACTGGGAAACATGGACTCTTTATGTGTCATTCATCTTAGTATCTTGTGTGTTTATTTTGGCTTCCTCACACTTTCATACAAAGCTGGCCCGTGACGGAAGAAGTACTCAATCGCGTTAAGTAAAAAGTATTTTGAGAAGATTGTAATGAAATGTGGTGATCTTGATTAACAAAATTGCCGTTTCAAAACATTTCTCAATATTTCTACGTGATCTATGTCTACGTGATGTGGTAGGTTTTTACGCTGGATGCCCTTCCCGTTGCTTGTTCTCCCAAAGAGCCACAAACTGTGCCAGAAGTTTGTGATGGGTGTGAAGTAAATGTCTTGCCCAAAAACACAATGGTTCTCTTTGGGCAAGCTTCATACCACCAACCCTCCAGTTTTAGGGGGACAGTGGGCCAACACTTGACCCACTGTCCCACATCCACATCAGTAAATAAAGGCAATAAAAGCAGACATAAAAATGGCGTTAGTATTTAAATCATGATGTAGTAAAAAGGCAAAGGGTTAACGCCTACGTTTTGGCAAGTTGACTAAAGCTTTATATTTTCATTATGGTTGGGCAAAAGGACAAACCCCCCCCACCACATTCTTTAAAAAAAACACAAGAAAAATTGCTTGTAATATGAATTTCCTCAATTTAAACTGACGTGTAACCAGTGCCATTTAATTAGGAAAAAATCTTTCAAAGTCTGAACTCTAGTTAAAATTTATGATCGTGAATTAGGGATGTCTCAATATAAGTTTAATGGTCAAATTGAATGTGTATACAACAAAAACATAGCAAGGGCTTTTCTTTGCGCTTCAGCTGAGGAGTTTTGAGGTCGGTGACAATAAGTGTTTATCCATCTGTAAGTGAGAGTGTACTGATAGCAGAGTTGTGAAACCAGACAGCAAAATCACAGGCCCATCACAAACTGTAGCTGCATTACAGTAAAGCAGTACAGATCTTAGTCAGCCACCCTCTGTCCCATCACTTTGGGCTCCTTCCATCGAGGCAGAGATGCAGATTTCCTCACGGTGAGAAAAACATGTACAGAGATTCCTTTGTGCCCTGTGCCGTCATGAGCTGAATCAATGTCAAAAGAAATCAATCGGTAAAATAAATGATGTGCAGTCTGTGAGGTCTTTGCAGATGCAACAGCAGAAACGGGCAAAGAACTTAAAAGTGACGGGTTAGACCGTTTCACTAAAATGCAGAGAACAGGTTTATATGTTACCTTTTTTTCCAAAATTGTGGTAATGTGATGTTTATAATGTTACTTCCTTTGGACTCGAGCAGCACATGTTACCTAGCAACCATACTGTAAACACGGGCCAAAAGACAAAATGGTTATGTTTCGACAAACAATAATACCTGATAACAGCTGTATGTTGTTAAATGATTGTTTGAACTGTCAGAAATATGTGTCAGTTGTGTTTCAATGGTTCCTGCATTTTCAATGGAATGTCGCTTATTTATGACATCAGAGGGTTTTCGAACACGGCTCTACTTCCTGTTATTTTCAACTTTTATTTTTTAATTCTTCTTCTCAAACTGCAACTTGACTGACGAAAACTATGATCAATATTTACCACAGCTGTTCTTCCACCAAACTAAGTGCTAATTATATATATGTTTTATTTAAATGACCAATGCTAATTTATTGATCGTTTGTAGTTTTTAACTCCTGTGTTTTCTTTTCTCTTCGTAGCCATTCAGGACGACGAGAGGCTGTCGGCGGAGGAGATGGACGAGCGGCGCAGACAGAACATCGCCTATGAATACTTGTGTCACCTGGAGGAGGCCAAACGGTAACGAAGGAGCAGAGGCAGAGTGGCTGTTTGCTTTGTCAGTCCTGCTCTCTGAGGGCGTTTGTTTGATTAGTTTAAAGAGATTCTAATTGTAGGCAGAATATGCTTGTAATTATGCACATTTGAAGGACGAGGAAACAGCCAAGTGAAAGTAATAGAGTGGCACTGAACTGAATTAACTGGTGATGATGCTGCACTTGAAGCACTGGGCTGTGAGCATTGACAACATGATGAAGAGCGCTGACTTAGTGAAAAACCTGCTTCAATTAGTACTGTGTCCCTAATCAAACTGCCATTAGAAAACACATTCATCTTAAAATGCCACACGTCTTTAGTTTAGAGGTATATTGTGACGTTCAACAAAACTGAAACTTACACAGGAAGTGGTCTTCCTGTAGTTGAGGGCAGCATCCACTTAAACATGGAGGATTGGCAGCGTGGTTGCAAAATGTGTCCAACTCACTGATCTTCAACCCTAAACTGAGCCTTGTTGCAGTTTCAGTCTTTAACATGACTTCACCTTGATTATTTTCCAAGATGAGCAGCACAGAACTGGATTCAAGATGTAATTTCTTGTGTGTGTTTAACCTGAAAGTAAACTGGCTCCACTGAAGTGTGCTCTGACTCACCTGTTGCTGATGTTTGCACACTTCTGAGCGGAGTGCCCAGCAGGAATAGGATTAAGACAAAATTCTAATGAAGCTGTAAACAGAGTGTTGGAGTGTTGGATTAATTTGTGCTGGCAGTCGGTAGCACTGAGCCAAGGCAGCAGGCCAATACTACATCTGGGAAACAATCCCACTTAATCAATCTTGAACCTCATCTAGTCAGCGTACATGTTTCAGTTGAAGTAAGACCGAAACAATGATAACTTGTCAATGTCAGAAGAAGGCTCAGAAATATTGCGCATTTTGAACTAGTTTTGTGATGAGATTCAATTGTTTTATGATCAGAAATGTAAATGTCTGTCTGTAACGTGTTTCTGTAACGTGCCAGACAGTGTGTACCAGTTGCTGTGTCATAAGCTACTGGACACACCTTTCAACAAGAACATACACACACACACACAGACACACAGACACACACAGACACACACAGCAGTTTCCAAAGAGACTTTGTCCCCAACAGAGGAGCCCTCAGTCGATGTTTAACATGGAGTTTCAGACAGAGGCATCGCTGCTTTTGAGTCTGACGCAGTATTGCAACTCTGAGACAAGGCCTGCCCCACATTTGCTTTAGATTATTGATGTCCCAATGCTCACTGTAAACTCATGACCAGCATGACTAAGATACATGACGCAAGCATTGTGAGGACGCTCTGTGTCTGTGCCTCACAGCTACGTTTACTTGGATGGGGTTTGAACTCACTGGTGTCCGAAAAGCCCTAAGTCCTGGTGGGTCTCGGTGGACAAAGGCAGGAAGAGCTGCTTTAGAGGGCTGTAAACAGGGGAGACGCTCACCTCACATTGTGCTCAGCCCAGGAAGTAACGTTTTAACAGAACACCACTGTTCCCAGAGCAGGATGTTTCTCTACATGTTTACTTCATTATTATGTCACTTTCCACTTGTGGGATTGTTAAAGTCAAATGTCAGCTCTTTGTGATACAGGCCTGTACATATAATCACAACAGCTCTTTAATTAAACTAAACATGCTGATGATACAGAACAGCAGGGGAGTGTGGCATCATTACATGCAGCACCAAAGATAGCAGTGATATGTGTAAGGTTTAAACATCAGCCACGTTGGACATACACAATATGCTTAACATGAATCATTTTATTGCACAAACAATGACCTAAATAGTTGTTTGGACCAGGACAGATACAAATCCAGTGTTAGGCCCATGTGTAGAAATAATGTGTAACAGATTGTCAGCTGGGCGATTCACTGAGCTCACAAATGATTCACTAATTCTTTGGCAAGGATTTCCAAATATCTCTGACCATAGCGGCCTGGAATTTACATGATGGCAATTGTGCTGATATTCTTTCCACCAAAAGTCCATAATCTTTCCATTCTTTAATAATTATTATGTATATCTACAACACTCAAATCTAATAGTTATCATTATGCTTGCAATACAACACTAACGATTTCTATTGGGGCTGGGCAATATGTCAAAAAAATATATATCCTTATTAAAAACCAAATATAATTGCATTTTTAATATTATTTCCTGAACATGATCAGCACATACTTTTAATCACTGTCATCTGCTACTGATATGATTGATTGCACAGCCCAAATTTCTTGAGTCATTTTCTAAGCTGATTGTGTATTTTCAGATGGATGGAAGCCTGTCTCGATGAAGACCTGCCACCAACCACAGAATTAGAGGAGGGATTGAGAAATGGTGTTTACTTGGGCAAACTTGCAACATTTTTTGCTCCCAAAATGGTGTCGGAGAAGAGAATCTATGACAGAGACCAGTCCCGATATAAGGTGCATATTCTGTTTATTATATTTTGAAGCTTTTTTTTCTTTTTTGTTCGTTTGTTTGTCTCCTCCTACAGCTGAGGAGTAGCGTGCAGATTTAGTGTTACGCTCTTGAACAGCTTGCCTCATGGCTCACAGGAAGTCTGGTCCCAGATATTTGACAGCAGGGAGGCATGGGGGCTTCACTGTGTCATGCAGCTGTTCGTTAGGGAAGTAAACAACCTTAAATCTTGAACTTTGATTTTAAAATGTATTTGACTGATTATTAACCTTTTATTTAATCTGGTGAAAAAACATTGAGTTTGAAGCCTCTTTTTGTTTTTTAAAAGTTTTTTTCCATTTTGTCTCTGATTAGTTTTTGTTTTGTATCAAATAAAAACAATGACACACAGAACGTGAAGCAGAACGTAAAGGCAAAAAAAGAAGAAAAAAAAGCGTTGCCCGTATATAGTCAGTCTGGCCTACGTTTCAGTTTGTCACAATACCCGGAAATCTTGTCCATTTTGAAATTCAAAAGTTAGTCTTTCTAAATGTTCGATGTTATGTCAGACCAGTTCTTCACAATCGGCTCTGTCCTCGTCATCCAGCTTTTGCCTCAGCCAAAAGAACATTGCACAAGTATCCATCTATAGTTCCCTTTGTTGGAGTTTTACATCTGAGACTATTTATTTATTTATTTATTTATTTATTGTCAAATGGAATATTGGTGTTGAACACACACAGTGATGTGCCATTTGACAGCCCACATTTTCCAACAATTCCCCGTAACAAATTTTTGATTTTAGTTTTCACTATAAAAAGATAGATATGTAAAATTATACCCAGTCGTCATTGTTATTACAAAACACAAAAGTGTCTGAGATTCTAACAATGTAGTGGATTATTTTGTTCAGAGCAAAGGACTTCACTTCCGACATACGGACAATACAGTGCAGTGGTTGAGAGCCATGGAGTCAGTGGGTCTCCCGAAGGTAAGCCGCCTCCGCACAGCCCTCTCTCGGCACACACTTGCCCTCTGTTTAACAAACACACTCCTATTATGTGCAGCCAGCTCAAGCCGCTGTGGCAGTTGTCACACCTAATTAACTGGTAGTTTTTTTTGCAGCCACTGCCCAAGCAAGAAAAGTACTATTGCTCTGGGTTCAGGCAGTTATTGTTATTTGGGTCAGTCTCATTCTCTTCAAAAATGATGTTTTTCAAAAAGCAAGAAAGAAATTACTTTTAACAAAGTCTGAATTATGCGTGAACGTATTTTTCAGTTTTTTCATGAACATTTTACCATAGTTTAAAGCTTATTCTTCAAAACAAACCCTGAAAATCTCATTACCACAACACTACACAATGTCCCAAAATTACAGGGAAACAAACATGTTTTGATATTTCAAATTATGTTTTTCATATACGTATATAGGGCAACCAAAACATAAAATAATACATTATTAAATTGTGTTTTCTTTGTCCAAAACAAATGTATCCCATTTCCTCAACACTTTCTCATGCAATTACCTCACTTTTTTGTTATTTTTGTGTTAACTTGTATTAAAAAAAAAAAGAAAATTGGATACTCTGATAAAATGTAATTCATAGAGTGCTTTAATGGATGTTGAGACTAGTTTTAGTTTTTTGATTCATTTCATATTTAACTTAAATATTGGTGTTTCTTTAAAGATACACACATTTTGGTTATTTTGGTAATATGGTACTGAATATTTGTTTAAGACATTTGATATTAAACCCAACAGGCTAAAATGGAAAACAATGTTCCCAGTTTTAGTCAATTTTACTCTCAATATACAATCAATATATAAACCCCAACCAAAAACATTTGACTCTGCCATTTTTACACACTTCTTTGGTGGTGTTTTATGGCGATTAGTATCCATAGTGTTACATGCTTTTTTTTTTTTTTTACGTTTATAGCAACTTCGTACTTTAAAGATGTACAACTACAGTAGGTGGTGGTAAATGCACATTTCGGCTGCCATTATAAAGCAACACAACAACATAGTGTTACATTACCGCCGCATTCTGTAGACTTTATTCTGTAGACTTTATTCTGTAGACTTTATTCTTAGATTCTGTAGACTTTATTCTGTAGACTTTATTCTCTTAGACTTTATTCTTTAGACTTTATTCTTTAGACTTTAGACTTTATTCTGCTTTATTCTGAGACTTTATTCTTTAGACTTTATTCTTTAGACTTTAGACTTTACTTTAGACTTTATTCTTTAGACTTTATTTTTTTCATCTCTGCCAGCCCTCCTTGAACCTCAGACTTTATTCTTTAGAGTTTATTCTTTAGAGACTTTATTTAGACTTTACTCTTTCGAATTTATTCTTTAAACCATCGTAAACTTTATTTTTTTGATTTTTTTATTCTTCTTTGGTGGTGTTTTATGGCAGTTGGTATCCATAGTGTTACATTACCGCCAGTCTTTAGACTTCACACTTCATACTTCAGACTTGTTGTTTTTAGTGGCGGTTGGCAGCCAACTGAAAAAGTGTATTTACCGCTACAGACTGTATTCTTTAGACTGTATTCTTTTAGACTTTATTCTTTTCGACCGCCAGAGAACTGCGCAGTCTTGTTGTTTTTTTCGGGATTTTGTCTTCAAAGTTGAGATTTTTCCCTCAGGTGGGATGTTGGTGATAGCATTGTCAGTGACATCATCATGCGTGACATCATCGTCAAATGCGTGACATCATCGTCATCGTCAATGCGTGACATCGTCAAATGCGTGACATCATCATCAAATGCGTGACATTCATCGTCATGGCAACTGTACGGAATATGGCCATGCATTACGCAGTCCCTTTCTGCTCTTGTTTTACTGTTGTGTCTTCCATTCAGAGTAGATGTCCTAATTTGTGTTGTTATTGGGGAAGTTGCTGCAGTTGTGTTGCTTTGATTCTTCAGTCACACTCTCTTCACTCGGTAGTGTTCTGTTGAGCACCAAATGTTTTCCTTTCATATCGAGAGATATATAATATATATATATATATCTACAAAAATGAATTGAATTGAATTGAATAGACAGATATCGAGATAGATAGATAGCGAGAGGAGAGAGAGAGAGAGAGAGAGATGATAGATATTGGGGATAGATAGTACAGTTCTCATATCCGAAACACGGATCTCATCCACCAGAACAGGTACTCAATTGTTGCAGTGGATGATAATGGTGTTGCGGAGGATGAGTGGCGCTAACATTTTAGCCTAATCATGTAAGTTGCATGGTGGCCTACAAACTTCTAGCTAGCTTTTTAAATTTAGTCCTCAATGTTGTATATTATGACCAAAAATAAAACCACAAAGTTTTTTTTACTTCAGAAAAATGCTGTTTCAGTAATGAGAAATAAAAAGTAAGTCTAGATGGTTTTTCTTTTGATGAAGAGATTGATTTAGATGGTTTTTCTTTTGATGAAGAGATTGATTTAACTTGTGTCCATCTTTTGGTGTCACGTCATAAGTTATCCTTCCTTCAAAAATGTCTCCAAAAAGTAGGTTCCTTATGTATTTAAACAATGACCAAATATAGTTGCGGAGAATGAGAAGTAATGTCACGGACACACATGCTTTGCATGTTATTTTCTCAGATGTCATAGTAGGAGACCCAATAAATGACATATATTTATTGTAAGTACATACATCATTATATGACTGTTTAAAAATATTCAATTTTGAGTTATAAACGTAAAAAAAAAAGTATATCACTGTAGAATTTTGACATGGACGAATTGCGGAAATGAGAATTTTACTCTAAAATGAGAACAAATCTAAAAAATTGCAATTTTAATTACTACTTTGAAACAAGATTGACTAAGTAAAACTATATATGATTTATTTATTCTTATTTTGATAACATTATTTTTTTAATCTGAAATTCTTTGGGGCCACCGTAATGTTGAGGTTTCGTTAGACTGACCCTTGTAGATTAAACTAAAAGTCCAAAGGTGTAGGCTTTGTAGGCTAGTTTTTTACCGATCATCCCAGTATAGTAGGGTTGTCTTCAAACACAAAGATACTAATCGATATTAAAACTAGTATTGATCCTAGATATAGTATATTATTGTGGAAAAGTAAATTACAGTCGATGATGATGATGACGACGACAACGACAATAATAACAACAATTTAACTACTAAAGGACCACATTGTAAACTACTGTTTTTTGTTGAAAATTACATTGATTGTCCAAAAAAAAGTGGTATAAAAATTGGTATTGAGTATCAAGCCTTTTCCTTTGTATCAAATTCAAGTTTGAAATCTTTGTTTTGTGACACTACAATATAGTCAATAAACCCTTAATAGTTTATGAAATCCTAATTTGTGTGTTTTTTGTCTGCAGATTTTCTATCCTGAAACTACAGATGTCTATGATCGCAAAAACATGCCCAAAGTGGTGTACTGCATACATGCATTGAGGTAAGAAACAAAGAACTAGGCATTTGTGCTAGTACAAGAGACTTTCCTCTCTTTGTTATTAAAATATAGAGATTGATGAGTTTATGTCAGCGCTTTCTGAATAACTCACTAAATTCCCTGCACCCTCACTGCAAAACACAAGCATTTTACATTTGAAATAATGATGTAGACTTTTGCAACTGCTCTTGTATTTGCTGACTTTTCATAATGTTCCCAGAACAGATTTTGAAATGGAGAGGTTTTTTTTCCCTTTTTATCTCCAGTAACTTGCCAGCTTTATCTCCAGCTGAAATGATAAGTCACTCTGTAACCTTGATATGTTTTGTTTTTCCAAAATGATTTCTCTGATTGTTAGATATACTTTTAGACCTCAAAGATCACATTAACAACGTAAAGGATTGACACAAAATGCTGTCGTATCACGTGGGACGTTGGTCACATCATCTCTTGTTTTTTTTTTCTTTGTTGCTTCAGTTTATATGACTGAATGAAGTGTGAGGTTTTATTTTTATCAGATTCAGGGGGCGAACATTTGAGCTGCTACAATTGTTTTCTTTTTAAGTGGTATGCGCAGGTCCTAAGAGAGCTGGCTTCCTTCCCCTCTCTCACACACGTGCTCTTCCTTCCTGCCCGTGCAGCATGAGTCCCATCAGAACTGCTGTATGTGCTGCACAAAAGAAGCAGATGTTCCTCACAGTTTGTCATAGGTGTTATATTGCTCAAAGCTCTGTCAGGGATGCTTTTTGGAAGAGGAAGCAAGAAATGTGTTGTAGGGGATTTTATAGTCATAAGGACACAAGCTGCTCGAGGCAGTCATCTGATGCTGTCTGCGGCCTGGACCATGTTCATTACCTCAGTCACCAGTTAATGTTTGTTTAAGCTTTGTTTTTATAGAATTGTAATGACAGTCTTGAGGTCTGATCCATATTATAATAAGGACTGAAGAAGCTGTTCTCACTGGGTCAAACATGTATAATGTATTATGACTCATCAGGTACCAGTGGGCACATGAAAGTTTTATGAAGTTTCCAGCCAACCACTTGTTGAGTTGCTCAGCACTGAAATGAACCTCATGGCTTTTGTTCCTCTGGTCTGCTACACCGTTACAAAGCACTGCCCCCTTGTGGCATGTGTGGTTGACATGCTTAGCATTTTACATCTGTACTTTCGGAATATGCAATAATATTTGTTACAACTGTTCCATTTGGGTGTATGTTTTCAGTTTATACTTGTACAAACTTGGCATTGCACCTCAAATCCAAGACCTTTTGGGGAAAGTAGCTTTCACAGGTAAGGAATCATACATTGCTTGCTTTCACATAAGGCTCATCTGTTGAAAACATAATGTTTCTTATTTCTATATTTGTCTCAAACAGAGGAAGAAATTAGTAATATGAGGAGCGAGTTGGAGAAGTATGGCATTCAGATGCCAGCCTTCAGTAAGATTGGAGGTCTCTTGGCTGACGAGCTGTCCGTGGATGAAGCTGCCTGTAAGTCTAAAGCTGCTTTTGTGTGTAAATAATACATATACAGGGAGATATGTCTTACACATTGTACCTGTGTCCTCTACTGCCCATAGTGCATGCGGCTGTTATCGCCATCAATGAGGCAGTCGACAGAGGACAAGCATCTGTAACATTGGGTGCTTTAAATAATCCTAATGCAATGTTGAGGAACATTGAGGAAGCTCTGGCCCAGGACTACCAGGACGAGCTGAGCCGGGCTAAAGCACAGAAACTGGACCAGTCTGCGGGACGGGTTTGTTTGATCACCATTACATATTTAGCTAACTAGAGCGGATCATTAATGACTTGAAATGGTACATCAAACGGTACATCTACAGTGCATAGTATTTATGGTCTACTGTATTTACTGTAGTATATTATATAACCTAGAGTATACTGTAAAGTTTGTTCTAATTAACTCAACACTAACTTGGACTATCATCTACTTTTCTTTAGCGCTCGTCTGTTTCCAGCGAAGAGAGAGATGTTTATGAAGAGCTGCTCACTCAGCAGGAGATTCAGGTCTGCCTTGATCTTGTCAATAGTAAGTACACTTGCTGATAAACTGCAGTACATTTGTTACATCCTGCACAAGCAATACTAAATCTCATAATGATACTCATCATTTCTCTAGCCCAATCTGCAATAATAAAAGTGAATGAAGCGATGGTGGCCCAGGACAAGGCCACTCTCTTGGAAGCGCTTAAACTTGAAGCGTTAGCCCTGTTTGGTGTTCAGGACGCAAACAGTCACTGGTACCATTGAGCATTTTACCACATACTGCCAACAAAAAGCCCAGGTATGTCTGATTAGTCCAAGCAATATGCTTCTTTTTATTTATTAAAATTAATTTAAAAGTCTTTTCTTGTTTATGTGTTGTGCTGTAGGAAAGGGGGAAGGCCATAATGATTGACAAAAATGAAATTCAGAGAGTTGTCACTTCTTGTAATGATTATGCAGAGGCTGAGAAACGAAGTATGTTCAATTGTTCTGATAAGTTTTATGTTCTAGATATTTAGTCAACTGTTGCCTGGTATTTAACAGCATGTTGATCATGTCCTTGTCAGAAACTAGAAGCTGTTACATCCATTAACGCAGCCATTCGACTCGGTAATGCCACGAACACTGTAGAGGAGTTGATGAACCCTGAGGCTCAGCTACCTTTAGTTTATCAAAGTGCTGCTAAGCTTTATCAAACTGAGCTGTTCAGCCTCCAACTGCAGACAGGAGGACGGGTAACTCTCATTTTACATTTATTATGATATTTTCCGTGTATTTGAAAATGTGACCTAATGAAACCGTTGTTGATGTTTCAGAGCGGCCTGGGGCACGAGGAGCTGAGTGTAGCAGTGGAAATGTTATCTGCTGTAGCTGTTCTGAACGAAGTGCTGGACACCAAAGATCCACACGCTGTGGTTGAACAGCTGACAGACTCGCCCCTCGGCTTCACCAACATAGACCCAGAAAACCTCCACCGGTGAGCCGATTCTTACCATACTGTCCAGGTAGTTCACCCTGTAATATTTTTAGTTTTTTTTCTTCATCTCTCTTTTGGCAGGTATGCTGATACACTGATCAAAGAGCGAGCTGAGGCTCTTTCAAAAGGACAGGAGTTTTCTCACATGGAACGATGTTCAGAAGTGCATTGATGTAGTCAACATTCAAGTGATTGAAGAGCATGAACGTGAGATGCTTTTGTTGTTATGCATGGTTTATGATTTTTTTATGTTAATGTTTATTTGCCTAAAGTGTGTGTGTGTGTGTGTGTGTATATATATATGTGTGTGTATATATATATATATATATATGTGTTAATATATATATATATATATATATATATATATGTGTGACCTGGTTTCTCTATTTTGACAGGTGTTATTGCTATAGCTGAGATCAATGAGGCTCTTAACTCTGGTGATTATCAGCAGACTCTGGCAGCACTGATGCTGCCCACAGCAAAGTTAACTGCGGTGAACCCAGACACGGCCAAACACTACCACGATGTCCTTCTTTATACTAAAGAGCTGCTCTGCCAGGTATTGTCAGTTTTTAAGCTAATTGAATGACATTTAATTGCCATATATTTTAATTAATAGATTACAGACATTTACAGAGACTTACACTTTTTCATTTTGTTAAAACTCAACCTTTACCATGTGATATTTATAATGTATTATGTGCCTCCCAGCTGTGTCCAAAAAATGGCAGCAACCCAGTAAAGTCCAACAACAAAATGTTTATTTAGTGCTTGGTCTCACAACACTGCAGAAGAAGTCACAGTTGTCCCGCGCAGGGATATGAACTGTAGTTCAGAGGAGGCAGTCCTGGATAGAAGCAAACACAGGAAAGGATCCAGACAGCTGTGGAAGCAGCAGAGACACACTGCAGCTCTGTAGTATGTGTACATTTGGTCATCGCCGCTCACTATGAGACAGATGTAGTGAGTTATATGCAGGATGCCACTGGGTAAGAAGCACACCACAAATATGATGACGACAAGGCTGCTGACCTTTATAAAAGGCTTCCAGTCACACCCAGACTGCCCTAAGTGGTACACCACTGACACATGGGCATAAAGACAAACAAAGAAAGGTATTATGAACCCAAGGCAGACCAGGCCCAGGCGAAAAGGAACCAGCAGTGAGTGCGGTTCCTTGTCCAAGGGCAGAATGTCATGACAAGTGACGACTCCCAGCTCAGAAATGTAGTAACTCTGCCTGACCAGGAGCTCTGGCACTATCGCGCAGCCCCAAACAGAAGCCATACAACGAGGCATGTCCACACTGACAGAGAGGTCGTAGCCACTCGCCTGTAGAGAAAAGGCTTGACCACTGCCAGGTACCGCTTCACACTGATGCACGCGATGGTCTGAGAGGAGCAGTAAACATTTCCATAAAACAAGGCTGTTATAAGCCGACAGGAAACCTCCCCAAAAATCCAGTGGTTTCCATTTAAGTGATAATGAATGCGCAGCGCCAGGGACAACAGCAGCAGCAAGTCAGACAGAGCCAAGTTCAAATAAAGAATTATTGTTGATTGCGACTTTTCCTTGATCTTAACCCTTAAAAAAGCCAAAATGTAAGCATTAGACGGTATGCCCAGCAGCATAGACAGGGCATAGGCTGAGGGTATGATCCAGTTACTCAGGACCCCTGTAGTGAAGGCGGTGGCTGGATCCTCTGGCCCCACGTGAAGGTTTATCCCAGTCAGACTCTGGTTTGTGTGGGTTAGTGTGTAATTACGGGGTTTAAAGGTTTTTGGTCCTACTTCAGAGGAGTTTCCTGTGTTTGCCTTCTTGTCACCTGTAAGTTTAAGTTAAAACAATAAATGAAATGATACATTGGTTAACATACAGTTAGTTTTCTAATCTCACCTTTATGTTGAAGGCTCTGTGCTGCCATTAGACAGAGAATTAATCCTTGCAGAAGCTTAACCATGTTGACCTTTCATCAAATGGTCCTCAGCACCCAGCTGCTAATTGTTGTCCATTTAATGAACGTCCACAATACTAATCTTGTCCGTCCAAAACTGCGCCCTGTTGGCCATGTCTGCTGTGGTGCGATGCCCTGCTGTATGTGCTGTAGTGGGGCTTCCTGCTAATATACAGGAAGCCTGCCGTTTGTGTTCTGCATGGAGCACGTTTCCTGTCCAGGCAAAAACAGAATTCCCCTTCGACTGAGTCAGAATCTGAGTATGTGGGATCCCACTGTTACAGGACTCAAAACCAAAGAAGTTAACAAAGGATCTTTTCAGATTTTTTTTTGTTGTTCAGCTGATCAATTTGGCTGCTAATGCATTCACATCAGTCATAGACATTGAGGTGGGAAGTGCTTAATAAATTGTAGCTTGTGGTTTAAATTGTATAATCCATTTCTTTAACAATCAAACAAATGCATAGTTTAATGGGATTCATTATTGTTATTGTTTAAACTTGTGATTAATACAAACTCTCTTCCCAATAGTTTCTAAAAATAACCTTTATAGCCATATCCCCAAGCCCGAAGGTTAAGGATGTTTACACAGGGATGGCTGCTATCACTATGCATTTCCTCCAATCTTTCTGGGAAATTGTTCACCTCAAAAATATTTGTGTGTGTTGGTCAACAGTAATAATATATGCGCAATGTTTGTTTGATGAAAAGAGGACACAATTCAGTGATTTACAGACACTTGTTCATCTTTCAGAGCTCGGGGGATGAGTCGCTGGTGTTGTGGCTGGACCAAATTCAAGAAGCTATTGACAAAGCCAATCAAAATGAAGAGGAGGCTCTCTCAAGTTTGTACCTTTTCTCTACTCAAAGTTCAGTGGTCGTTCCCCTTTGGGCATTGTGTTTTATCTGACTATTTTTGGCAGTGGCTGGAGCAATGGCTCATGTGAACAAAAGGATTTCTGAGGGAAACTCTCAGAACACACTCCAGGCCCTACAGGCGCCCCCTGCAGGACTGAGGGCTGTACTCTCTGAATGTGCTGACACTTACCAGTCAGAGCTGGCACAAAAACAAGCAAACCGTTGTATTGAAGGTAAGGTACAGCCAGACAAATTACTACTACTACTACTACTTCTACTACTACTACTACTAATACACTTTTCCACTTTCTATTTTTGCCAGCCTCTACAGACAGTTTGTGGGTAAAACATTGCATTAAAGAGCGATATAACTATTACTACAACCTACAGGATGGACAGGGCACATGGTTGGAGCCAGCGGACTTTGAAGACAATAATAAACATTTAAGTAGAGAAGAAATTCAGGTACTGTGTAGTCTTTAATTTTACCATTTTATTTTAACTAAAAATTCCCAAAAAAGAAGAGTATCTTGTGTTTCCTCTGCAGGGTGTTGTTAGTTCTGTGACTTCAGAGTATAACAGGGAACAGTTATGGTTGGCCAATGAGACAATGATAACGCTGCTTCAAGCTCGAATCAGAGGGTATCTGGTTAGAAAGAAACATGCTGAAAGAATGCAGTATCTGCGCCAACACGAGGATCAAGTGGTTCAACTGCAGGTAAGTATTCATTACAGTATAACACTATACTTGTGTACTACTTGTTTAAACTTCGTTTTTTTTTGTCCTCTTCAGGCCTTTTGGAAAGGGTACAAACAAAGAAAGATGTACAAGGAGAGAATTAATTTATTGAAAAAAAATGAGGAATCTGTTGTTAAGGTATATGATGTTTGAAAAAGTCCACTGGTCTTTTTTTGGTATTCAATATTTTAAATAACATGTCGATTCTAAACTGTTGTAGATACAATCCCTTGTGAAAATGTGGAAAGCCAAGCGGAAATACAATGAAAGGTTACAGTTTTTCAAAGACCATGTGAGTTAAACTGTTCTTCTCTGGGCTTTGTTTGTACTGTAATTCTTTGACTGACATACATTTACACTGTGTGTGTGTGTGTGTGTGTGTGTGCGCAGGAAAAGGAAATTGTAAAAATCCAAGCTTTTCTAAAGGCCAACAAAGCCAGAGATGACTACCGGACACTCAGTGAGTGACACACTGACATGACTATTTTAAAATATAATGAGATGTGTGGATGAATAATTAACTGGATGTTTTGTTTGTTTTTTCAGCTGGAGCGAAGGACCCTCCTCTGTCTGTCGTGCGTAAGTTTGTCCATTTGTTGGAGCAAAGCCCCCTTGATCTGCAGGAGGAGCAGGAGGTCTCTAGGCTCAGAGAGGAAGTTGTGACAAAGATTCGCTCAAACCAACAGATGGAAAAAGATCTGAATTTAATGGATATAAAGATTGGTTTACTTGTGAAGAACAGAATTACTCTACAGGTAGTCAATACGTTCAACTACTTTGTCAGATTGTCATGTTGTGGTGTTAAATTGTACCAAATACACTTAAACCTATTGAGGAATTGATATTTTCTTTTTGAAGGATGTGGTAACCCATAATAAGAAAATGAAGAACCTGAAGAAAACAAATTCAGAGGATCTCATCAGTGGAGCGAGGCAGGGGATAAAGGGTCTCAGCAAAGGCAAAAGGAGAAAGCTTGAGGCCTATCAACATCTTTTTTACCTACTGCAGGTGCATAGATATCGCATATGTATACCGTAGATTGTTTTTTTATTGTAAACGAATATTATACTCAAGTTGAAAATTCTTCTGTTTTTGCAGACAAATCCATCTTATTTGGCCAAGCTTATTTTCCAGATGCCCCAAAACAAGTCAACTAAATTTATGGACACTGTAATTTTTACTTTGTACAACTATGCCTCCAACCAGAGAGAGGAATATCTGCTACTCAAGCTCTTTAAGACTGCACTTGAGGAGGAAATCAAGTGAGAAAAGCGCTTCAATTATACTCTATATATAATTGTGTATGAGTTTACATGGGTATTGTCTTTGTGAATCAGGTCTAAGGTAGATCAGATCCAGGACATAGTGACTGGAAACCCGACAGTCATCAAGATGGTGGTGAGTTTCAACAGAGGAGCGCGAGGCCACAACACTCTGAGGCAGCTGTTGGCTCCTGTGGTGAAGGACATCATTGAGGACAAAAGTCTGGGCATCAACACAAACCCTGTGGACGTGTACAAAGCCTGGGTGAACCAACTGGAAACTGCCACCGGAGAAGCCAGGTATGAGAGCTGTCCGTCTGTTAATTGTGATGCTGACAAATTTCAATAATGACTCATGATTCATGATTCATATTATTTGCAGCAACCTGCCTTACGATGTCACCCCAGAGCAAGCCATGTCCCATGAGGAGGTGCGCAGCCGACTCCAGGCCTCCAGCCAGGCTCTCCGCTCGGCCACAGATAAAGTCTTGAACTCTATTGTGTCCTCGCTAGACAATATGCCGTAAGAACATCACAACATACAAACTACATTGTCGATGTACTTTTGGAAATGCCATTAACTCAATAGAAAAAATAGAAGTACTAGTAATTAATGACGGCTGTGTAAAAACAAATATCGGAAAACTGTATAAAGTCCAGGCTTTTGTGCATGCAATTGACCACAAGATGGTGGTAGTGGTGACTATGAGTGACTATTTGCTCCATGTTTAATTGTCCTAATAGTTATGGCATGAGGTACATGGCAAAGGTTTTGAAGAACAGCCTCCATGAAAAGTTTCCTGATGCCTCAGAGGACGAGCTGTTGAAGGTAGATTTAGCTAGTTTTCTGTAAAGCAATATTTGTTTTTACTGTTTTACCTGTGTCACTGAATTATTTGTTTTACTTTTTAAAGATTGTTGGAAATTTGCTCTACTATCGCTTCATGAACCCGGCCATCGTAGCGCCTGACGGCTTTGACATCATTGACATATCAGCTGGAGGTCAGCTACATGTGGACCAGCGCAGAAATCTCGGCTCTGTGGCAAAGGTGCTTCAACACGCTGCGTCGAATAAACTGTTTGAAGGCGAGAACGCACATATGACCCCAATGAACAACTACATCTCACAGACGTACGAGAAGTTCAGGTGAGGACATCAAAAATGACAAACATTATTGAGGACAAGCAAATGCACATTTGTATAATTTATAGCTTCTGATATGAAAGTTCTGTTGTGTTCAAATGTAGCTTTTTATTTCAGGGCATTTTTCCAAACTGCTTGTGATGTGCCTGAACCAGAGGAGAAATTTAATATTGACGAATATACAGACATGGTGACCTTGAGCAAACCTATCATTTATATCTCAATAGAAGAGGTCATCAATACACATTCGGTAAACATTACAAAGTCACAGTTAAGTCTACTGTGGTTATGTATGTACTGTATGAAGTAATCTTCTATTATGTGTTCAGCTGCTGCTGGAACATTTGGAGGTCATCTCTCCAGACCAGAACGATCTTCTGCATGAGCTGCTCCAGGATCTGGGAGAAGTGCCGGATGTAGAGTCTTTGCTGGGTATGTTTCTCTATTACTCACTGTATTATTATTCATTGTTGTGTGTTGCACCTTAAAGCAAGTTCCTAGTTTGTGAATCCTGGTCACTGACGATGGCAATAAACCCCTTTCTGATTACTCTGTATTTCTGCTCTTTCTAATTATTTAGTTTATATTTCTAGTTTACTTTATTTTCTGTTTGGACATCAGGTGAAGGTACAATAGATCCTAATGACCCTAACAGAGAGGGGGCACTAAGCCAGCTGGCCAAGACTGAGATCTCACTCACTTTAACCAGTAAATGTGAGCTGCTGGAGGGAGAGGATAAGGATGTCAAGACTCTCATGACAAAGTAGGTCAATTCACCCAACAATTATTCACTTGTGATAATTTTGTGATTTTAAAACTTAACTTTAAACTTAAAAACTTTTAAATGTGTCACAAGTATGCCAAACTAAAAAAAAGAAAGAAAATGTCTCTGATATATATTCCTGCATTTGATTGATGTGTGTGTTTTTGTCATCACTCATTGGCTAGTGTCTTGTCTTTCCTGCTCTTTTATCATTTCCTGTTCAAACAGGAAGTTTTATCTGTCACTTTTATCTTGTTTTCAAAGACGTATCCTTCTTTCTCCCTTAGAGACAAATAATCCTTTAACATTTTTCAATATACATTTGGATATTAAACTAAACCATTTATGCGTCAGAGAAAACTTAAGCTAAAAAATAAAAAAATGTATTAACCAATTTTAACATAATCATTATAATTATTTTCATTTAATTTAATTTCTTGCATATTCTGTGATTAGTTGCCTTTTTAAGAAGTATCTCTTAGTTGCCTGCCATTTGTCACTATTATTTTAATGTATATCAGTTCAGTTTATTTTCCATTATAAAAAGTTCATGCATTATAAAAAACACATTGGAAAAAACCACTCCCTTTTTGAATATTTTTGGACTCCTAGAGGACTTTGTTATATTAACATGTGGTTTGTTTGTGCAGGACTAAAAAGCTTGTAGTGGATGTGATACAGATTCAACCTGGAGAATCTTTACCAGAAATTCTGGAGACGGCAGCAACTTCCACTCAGGTGATGCCAGTGTGTGACCTTGTATCAATTTTACCAGTGTATTTTGTATGTTTGGTCACTGATGTGTGCTCTGTACTGGATCCTGCCCTGAAGGAGCTGGAGCACACAAAGGTCATAGAGAGGCGAGCGGTGCAGGACGCCCAAACCCCAGAAAGGCTGAAGAGCAGTGCATCTGTGCAGGAGGACGGTCAGCTGCCCCTCGAACAGAAGAAGAGGAAAATTCTGAGAAATCTGCGCAACCTGGAGCAGGCAGGTGCGGTCACTGCTGCCAACAAATACCAAGACCTCATCAATGACATCGCAAAGGTAGTGCACTGCATTGGATCAGAAGCCATGCAAATGTTAACCTTTCTAAACTCAAGTCTTACATTGGCAGGACATTCGCTACCAAAGGCGCTACAGACAAAGAAGAAAGGCTGAGCTTGTGAAGCTGCAGCAGACACTAAAGGCCTTGAACTCAAAAGCCATGTTTTACCAAGACCAGATGAACTATTATGACACATACATCAAGACCTGCCTGGATAACCTCAATCGCAAGTGAGACTTTTTTCTTTGTCTTTGTACTTATTTATAACTGTGAATAGAAAATTAGCATTCTTCTTTTTTTCAGGAATTCCCGTAGATCAATAAAACTTGACAGCAAAGGAGACGACAAAGGTAGTAAAAAGTGGAAGCCCCAGTCTCTGAAGTACACAGCAGCACGTCTGCATGAGAAAGGAGTCATTCTGGAGATAGAGGGGCTTCAGACAAACCAGTAAGGACAAATAGTGTGACAATGGCACTGTATCGTGTATTGTAGATTGTTATTATTAGATTTATTTTCCTTCCTTTTAAAAACAACAATAGAAATGTATAATAAAGTGAGAGAATGTTGTACTATCCAGGATAAACCCCTATACATGCTGCTGGGTTCATCTCTAGGAAGGAACTTATGAATAACCATTAGATGATGAATTGCTAAGAATATTTACATATACTTCTATACAAAATGTATGCAACCACATAGAAAAGTAACCTTTTTACTCGTCCTAGGTTTAAAAATGTCATGTTTGACATTTCACCGACTGAGGAAGTTGGGGATTTTGTGGTCAAAGCCAAATTTATGGGAGTGGAGATGGAAAAGGTGCAGCTACATTTCCAGGTAAAACCATCAAGCACAGTTGTGTAGAATGTTGAGCAACATTTCAGCATTTATGTCTGTATTTTCCATTAAAAATGATCCAAATTAAGCACATTTTCTTTTTCAGGACCTCCTTCAGCTGCAGTACGAAGGTGTGTCCGTCATGAAGATGTTCGACAAAGCCAAAGTCAATGTCAATCTTCTCATCTTTCTCCTCAACAAGAAGTTCTATGGGAAATGAACAGGAAACAAGATAAATGCAACTTGAAGGATGCCTTACGCAGTTTGTAACTGCTGTTTTATCTTCTACCACAAAGAAACATATTATGATTGTCTGCATTATTGTTTCATTTTTTAAAAATGTATTTGTAATTGTTTTTGTATGTATAAGACGCTAAAGACGGTGTGGTTATAATTTAGTTAAGGAACCTTGGTCTGTAAACGGTAGCTTAATGAATTTATGTAGTCCACAAGTGCCTTTTAATTATCTTTAAACCAAAGTTTTAATAAATAAAATAAAAAATAGAAAAATCTAAATTGTGCCATTTTTCTTATTATTGAATATGAAAATGTCCTTGATTTCAATTGTTTTAACACCCCTTGAAAAATGTCTAGTGGGAGGAGTCGAGCTGATATGAATTCCAGTTTCTTTACGACCCACAGTTTGAGCCAAAAGCCAACTATGTTCATTCACACTGTTCTTGGACCTCTGCTGTTGCTGACTCTTTGTAGCTCTGCTTGTTTGTCCCCAAATGGTAAGTAAAATTCACACGGTCCCACAACAGGGCCTCTAACTCGCATTTTTAATTTAAACTTGAAAAGTGCTGAAATTCTGTGTCGTAGCCAAAATTCTTGAAAAGCTGGTCAGTTGAAAGACTTTTTAGACCCTAAGGATATTTTATCCAAGGTTCAGTCAGGTTTTAGAAAGAAACGTCACAACTGCTCTTAAGTTAATATGTGAATTTCTGTAAGCTCTGGGTTTGAAGAAATATTGTTGCAGTGAAAGAAAGTATCCACTGTCAAAACGTTAAAATGTTTAAGTATCTGTATAGTTTTTGTTCTTCACTTTCCACCACTGAATTAGCCTGCATGTTAGTACTTTGAAACTACTATGAAAACTGGAACACATCTGCCATTTCATTGCTGATAGGTTTACAAATTAATCATTACTCAGAAGGACAACTCTAAAATGCCTAAAAACATGGTTGGTATGTAAAACGATTGTTCTGATTTAAAAATAAATCTGAAAAAAGAACGTAACAAAGAAATGCATCTAAAACTTTGCCTTTCTCCTTTGACTCTCTCAAAGGCTCATTGTTTGATCCAAGAACCTTCTCTGGTCACTTTGTGTCCATCCACGACGACCCTGTGGACTACCTGGACCTGTCAGCGCTCGACTCCTTGGGGGAGTCCGGTTCTGGCTTGAGCCCGGAGCAACTTCCAGTGACAAAACAAGCCCGCCGTCCCAAAAAAGTGGGCCACTATGTTGTCTCAGACGAGGCCAAAGAATTCCTCCAGGGTCGTCTGGCAACCGTCTTTGTCCCCACTTTTTACATTTTGGTCTTTATTGTTAGTGTTCCTCTTAACTTTGTCGCCGTAGTGATGTTTGTGCGTTACATCCGACCCAGAAAACCGGCTGTGATCTACATGCTCAACCTGTCCTGTGCCGACTTGTTCTTTGGTCTTCTCCTTCCCTTCAAAATCTCTTATCATTACCACTCCAACAACTGGATCTATGGCGATTGGATTTGCCGGACCATGACCGCAGCTTTCTATTGCAACATGTACTGCTCTGTTCTGCTCATCTCCTGCATTGGCGTGGACCGCTTCTTAGCCGTGGTGTACCCTATACACTCTCTGACCTGGAGAAGTCCCAAAACTGCCTCTGCGATCTGCGTCGCAATATGGCTGCTTGCGTTATTGGGAGTCGCACCTCTACTTCTCTCTCAACAAACAGTCCACTTATCAGAACTGGACATCACCACATGCCACGACGTGCAAGATGTACAAAAGCTCAAATCCTACTATCTATATTTCTTCCCTGTTTATGCCACCGTCTTCTTTTTCATTCCCCTGATGCTCACTGTGGTCTGCTATGTGCGGATAGTCCAAGCCCTCACAGCAGCCAACGTGGCGAGCAGAGCCAAGAAGACGCGGGCAGTGGTTATGACAATCCTGGTGCTGGTAATGTTTGTAGTGTGTTTCACCCCAACTAATATCATCTTGATGGTCCACTATGTGCAGCTGTCCCACAGTTCCTCTGACTCAACCTACCAAGCATATCTACTCTCCTTGTGCGTAGGGACTCTGAGCTGCTGCATCGACCCCCTTCTTTACTATTTCGGCTCGACCCAGTGTCAGCGACAGGTCTTGACCATGTTCAGAGGGAGACGACGGGGGGCATCGAGTACATTCAAAACGCAAAGTACAAGAAGCAGTGGGTACAGCGGCAGCGTCCGTAAAGTGGAAACGCTGGGAAGCCAATAAACATAAAGGCAACTAATTCTGCAAAACCAAATGTAATAAGCTCATGTTATAATGGTTTTCCAGTAGAGATATGTGGGAGAAAATGGCTCCAGTAAATGTAAAAGTGGGCTATTGGAAAAAGGAAAAATGTAAAAAAGTCGAAATATTTCAGACTGATTTTGAGAACTATTAAACTGTCAATTGTAGTGATCTAGCTAAAGGAAATTAAATTATATTTTAATTTATCTGGTCATTTTTATTTACATTGCGTGTCCAAAATGAGCCTCCTACAGGACCATTGCTGCATGGGTGATTGTCCTTCATCTGCAATGTGGCATTCAAACCCAACCGATGCGGCGAGTGGCTTCTCATTTCTGAAACAACCATGTGGAAAGACAAATCCCGTAGTCATGGAAAAGATGTCAGTGTGTTTGAGAAAGGGTCAAATCATTGACATCAGAGAAAACATCTAAGGAAAAGCAGAAACGAATCTACGACAGATCTGAACCCCAGTGAGAGTGTTTGGGACGAGCTGGAGAAGGCTTTGTGCAGTGGTCACTCTCTCACATCATCAATACCAAAATGTGTGCAAAAATAATGCAACAATGGAATTAAATGAACCTTTTCACATTGCAGGAGCTTATTGAAACAATTCCACAGCAAATGTGTGCTGTAATCAAAGCTGAAGACTGTCCAACAAAATATTAGAGTATATGACTTTTTTTTTTTCTGTAGCAACAATGTATATACTGTAGCCTGTTTTAATCAAACCTGGTCTTTAACTCAAAATGTTTTGGTTTTCAGTCCATTTTTTAAAAAAAAGTGGCGTCGAAAGAACAGATACTTGCTCTCAAATGTAGTGAAATAAAAGTGAAAAGTATCCAATCTGAAATGTTAATTATGGATACCTAAAAATGTAACTTTGCACAGTACTTTTACTGTTGTACTTTGTTACTTTCCAACACCGCTCAAGATTTTAATTTTGAATGACTGATGCATGTTTGAGTGTCCCTGTATTACGGTTTACAATGAACACAATTATCATCAACATATATAACATAAAGCAAGCACACACACACATAATGAGCATAGTTACACGTACGGCATGTGTACGCTGTCAAAGCAATCACTGACGGGGCAGGTTGCATCAATATTATACAGACAAACATGGTGAAAGTATGTTTTATTCAAGTCTATTGCTTTCCTTATACATGGAGTTTTAATTTGACAAATTGCATTATACATGAAATCAATGAAGAAAAACAAATATGATTACGGTGTTGATGGTTAGTTGAATTGATTGTCGGGTGGTTCTTTTATTGTGTACTTTCCATTTCATCTGGGCACAGCTCTGGAATTCAAGACATTTATTGCAAAGTTTCATGACTTGTGTCTCTTGGTGCATATCGATCTATCAATGAAATAAACACTTATGTTGCTGACCTATTTTACCATCATAACTGTGGAAGCTCTGTGGGAAATTCAGACACTGGAGTTGTTTCTTGAATATTTCAACATCTTTTGGATCTACTTTTCCGCTCCTCGCTGTAAAGAAACTAAAGTTAAACCCGGTACATTCTCTGTGTTTTTGGAAGTTTAAGCAGAGCTGGACTCACTGAACAGTAGGAGGTTTCTCCCGGTGAAATCCTTGTTGCGAAATGCGTCTGTCCACAGCAGGCATTCGGAGCAAGTCTGCAGCAGGTGTCCTTTGTGGTCGGACAGATTCTCTTCAAAAACACACACTGAATGTTACAATCTCTCTGTGTTTTGTCATCCAAAGCACATTGATGATATGTTATGCATTTCCAGGATTGCAAATTGTAAACTTGAAGGCGAAAGAGGCTGGTGTAAACATCCTTTTCTTTGCAAGCTGCACTATTTACAAGTACTGCTCTGAATTTATTATATTGCACTTCTAATATAATGCGAACTTAACTGCGAAACATGGCAGAGAGTCCTGAGACTGTTGCGTTGACCTCTCCATGGATACAACGACCGCTGATGGACACAAACAAGTTAAATCACAAGACACATTTCAGTAACTAAATGCAAACTCACAAGCAGTAGTCTCCCCAGCGCAGAGTCACTGTCTGGGTGTCGGAGGTGAGGGCCACATCGATCCAGGAACTTTTAAGTGAGTCCAGAGCTTTGTGATAAGAGATGGGATCACCAGCACCCATCACATAAACCCATTTACCCAATACCTGTAAAAAACACAAATAATGGTATCATATATACCAAAGAATTGCAGATGGACTTACCACTTGACGATCTTCACTTATAGATGGTTTTAAAAATTCTTCACAACCTGGTGATGATGCAGCACCAAGTGAAGTGACAGCCAAAAGCACAATGACGGTACAAAATGGTTCCATGTTTGGAGGAGAATGAAAATAATTGAACAAAACTAGACTTTTGGTCACTGTATGGGTGGTCAAGAGGCGGGGCTCAACAAACGACAGGCACAGTTTTTTAAAGTGGTACTCCAATTAAAAAGACAACATTTGATTAACCAGACGAACACATGCATTTACTTTTACACATGTACATTTGGATTATACAGCTCATTTAAAGGTGCACTATGTACCTATTCTGGGGAGAGATCTGCCACCTGCTTGTCACTATGGAGATTGTTGTTTTGCCTGGAATGTTCCACAATATGGACTTAAATGTATCTCTCTTACATTAATTACATTTTAAGCGTTATTATTATAAAAATGCCTTGAAAAATATGCCGTCTACATTAAGCGAGGTCACGTCTCCTCTTATCTGATCTGTGACGTGTGCAACATTCTAGGCATCCTCAGAGTCACGAGGCAGATGTTGCCTGCACATTATTTTAGCACTATCTTTGTACAGCACTTTATATTATTATGGTATGGTTCACTGTAAATACCAATACTTATTTATTCCATTTGCTTAAGATAAAAATATTCACAGTTTGATTGTAAATATTTACTTTGCTCCGTGACCTGGAAGTCACTGGTCACGTGACTGCGGCCTTATGCCACCCAGCTCATTCATATATGTATTGTGGGCAGCAGCTTCCAGACACGTCTGTGCTGCAAATGGGACTGATCGTGCCGTGCTCTTTGTCTTCATTAAGTGGTTGAAAGGATTACATTTCCTGCCATAATTTTGAAGAATGCTAAATTGACAGACAATACACCAGAAAAGTTGCACAATAAAGCTTTAAAATTACTTTGCATTACTGATTACTTTTCTCATTTAAATTATATACCAAAACCATTGTTATTGTTGTTATCATTATTATTATTATTATTATTATTATTATTATTATATTATCATTGTCATCTATTAACTAAACTGAAGTAAAGCCTTTTTGTTGTGATTACGTGTGTCAACTTAGATAAAAAATGTATAGATAATTTTCACCATTCCTTTACAAAACGTTTAGTAATAATAATAAAAAAAAGATCTTATGACCTCACCTGCTTGGTTTGAACACTACAACGGCATCATGTTGCTTATCCGAAAGTCCAGTCATTCACACACAGTCTCTTTCTCTTTTTGCCTTTCCTGCCACTGTGCTTCAGTGTCTCCATCTTACAAACAGGGTTTTTGTTCTTTCTCTGGGAACAGCGTGAGGGTTACACTGACATGAAAAGAGCTGGGTGAGATTTGTTGCCCCATTTGCAAAGCACCTGGCAACTTGGGAAGTTCCCAAGGAAAAAAAAACCTCAACTCATTTGAATAAGGACAAAGTGCTTTATTTTCCAACACAAGGCTGCTAGCATGTGACTATGTAAAAGGTCAAAGTTAAATGTATCAAGTCTTATGTAAAGAAAGTGCCTATGCACTCATAGTGCATATTTGATGACAAATGACATAAAACTATATCTTTCTAATTGGTTTACATTGTAGGTGCCTGTGTGGTTGTTGGGTTGTTCTCTGCAGCAGAAGTCTCTGTTTTCCTCTGATCTGGGCAAAGCTCTAAAATTTGAAACAGAAAGCACATAATCAATAATAGGAGGTCCAAACATATGAACTTTGTGAAACTTTTGCCTTACCATCTGTTCCAAAATAGTACTCGGAGAGGAATTTCAGACACTCTGCCTGCTTCTTAAAAGTCTCCAACTCAGAGGGCTCTAGTGTGCCTGTGCGTGCTGTGAAAATATGAATAATGCATATGCATATTTATAAAAGAGACGGTATTGTTTTTAGTGACATTGATGATTGACTCACTGAACAGGAAGAGGTAGCGTCCCTTGGAGTTTCCATCAGGCAGAAGAGTGGTGTCCTCAGACAGGAGACAGTCAGCACAAGTCTCGTAGTACTTACCATCATGATATGAGGTGTGGCCATTAATATTAACTGCAACAAAGTACATCATTTAGTTATGTATAATTAAAAGCTAAAAGTTACTGACGAACTGGCTCAATATTGAATAAAGATATTGAGAATATCTTTTGGTAACACTTTGTAATAACCACATACACTTTTAATAGACTTAATACAACTGGAATAAAAATGTAATTCTTAATCAACAAATTGTTTATTTATAACAATTCAAGCTTTGTAACGACTTCATTAATTAGTTAATAACCTAATTCTAACTCCTAACACTTACTCCTAAAACTTTAATCACGTAGTAACTAAGCCTGAATCATTCTTACTGAACTATTTGTTCATTGAGAATATTTAAGGTGTAAGTGGTATCTTTGTTCTTATTAGTAGTTGTAAAATTAGTATTAGCCTCAAAATGTCCCTTCTGTTTTCTTGTTATTTATCACAAAAATAATCTTTGACATATATTGCATTGCAGCTATAATTATGATTACTTGGAATAGTGTATAAATATTAAACAAAAAGCCCAAAATGCTTACATGTGGTGTGAGTTGTCATTCCGGATATGGTGGCATTGGTCAGACCCTGGAGACAGGTGTCATCCTTTCTCCTGCAGAAGAATATAGATCTACTGAACATCTGATGAACAGTGAGGTGAAGTCTGCAGCTTGTGCACTTACATCCGATCAGCCCAGTAAACTGTCAAATGCTCATTGTCTGGATGAGCCGAAAGTTCCACCAAAGACGCTTTTACAGAGAACAGGTCATCTTTGAGTTCTTCTTTGTCCCATGACGCAACACTGAGAACCCACCTCCCATAGATCTGCCGCCCAGAAACAGACAAAATGGTATAAAACATGGCAATGATTACAAATGTGCCTCTTGATACTCACAGGGCTGTGGCTATCCAGGATCAAAGGCTTGACCAAGTTCTTACATTCTGGTTCAGCTGTAGCTCTCAGAAAGACCAAGGCCAGCAGAGAAACGTATAACTGTGGAGCCATGACCAGCGGGACGTCACAAACCACAGTGTCTTGTCTGCTCCGGGTGCGCCAAACCCAGGCAGAACATTGGGTAACGGTGGGATGGTCCTACACTGCACAGGCACCTCCTTTGGCCTTTCATATTCACTCTTCAGGGTTACTGTGTCCAAAACATCTCCTTACATAACAACCATCTGTGTGAGAGGGCAGCAGGGGCCTCTAATAAAACAATGTCTTTTTATGGTCCCAAAACAAATAAATAAACAAACAAAAAGGGAACACCTAAAAAAATGAATACAAAAAAATGAGAGAACTATAAAAGCACATACACAGGGGAAAGGTAGTTGTCAATTTAGATGTGCCTGGCAATTAAAAATGTGTGCATATTTTAACTGTGTTTATGCATAACATTAATTTGACCATTCTTGATTTAAAAGACAAAAAAAAAAAAAAATACATTTTTCCATTCATTGTTTCAATAGGGGATTTCTGATAAGGTAAGGGTCTGGTGACAGCTTTGTTTTGTGTTTTTGTACATGGTTAATTTTGTGTTAAAGATCGTATTATGTGGTCTTGTATTTTTTGTTTGTTAATAAAATCCGCTCTGATCATTATGAATTAGATTTGGGAGTATTTCTTCCATTCTTTTTGACATAATTGAGGTGTATATACAAGTCCACATCATAATTGAGATTAGTCTATATGAGACACAGTCAAGTCGATCCTTCTCCTCTTTAGGTACTCGTGATATGATTGCTTCCTTCCAACTCGGAGGATCTGAGATTTTTTAAGGGCCCGGTTAAAAGTTGTCAAGAGCAGACTTAAAAACATCAAAAATTAACTAGACCTCTTTGTATTAAGCTTTACTATCCTCACACTGGGGCAAACATAAGAGTTACCATATTGGGTTCAAGCAGAATAGCCTTTGAAAAGTTTTGAACAGAAAAATAAATATGACAGATTTGTGTTGGTTAAAGGAACTATAAATGGAACTAGGTTTACGTTGATAAATGTATATGCTGCGCCAGAAAGTTATGGATTTGATTGCAGACCACTTTGAGGGAAACCTAGTCTTGTGTGGCGACTGGGATTTACATATTCCGCAGACATTAGATGTTTCAAACACACATAAGTACTGGTAAATAAGAAATAATACATTTTGCAAATTAAATCATAATATAGAGTATAATTGACATCTGGAGACCGATCCCAATGTCCCAATTTTCCAATTTTTTAAATTTTCAATAAAGATTAATCACAGAGAGGACCTATGTAGAGGAAAATGACAATGGGGAAATTTCTCCACCCATTCCCTGGAATGCAGCTACGGCAGTTTTGAGGGGCTAAAAGGGGGGCTTTTTTTCACCTCAGCATAAAAAAAAACAAAAGCAATAAAAACGAAATGATTTACGGACAAATTAAAACGTTTGGAAGCTAAACATGCAGAAAACAAGAACCCAAATGCTACAGCTGGAAATTAAAAATGACAAGAGTGAAATTAATGACCAGGCCTCACAGGAAAAAAAAAAGGAAAAAGCTCTACACCAAACAATTTAGCATGAAGTGGTTAAAAATTCTCTAAATTGTAATCTTGAAGCTTTGCAGTCCCAAGCGTCTGTTAACGCACAGTAGGAGGTCGAGCGTTTAGCTACTAAGCTCCCATGTTATGGAATCAGCTCCCTGTCTATGTTGAAGAAGCGACACAGGCTCTTAATTTAAGACCAGGCTTAAAAAGTTCTCTTTTGAAATAGCCTGGGGTCAGGCCAGTAGGAACAGAAAATAAAACCTACGGTTACCCAGCTACGCTGGCCGAGGAGCAACTATTGGGCTCGGGTGAAGTATGGCAGCTTGAGCACTTCTGTTCTTTTTGCTTTCCCTATAAATCATAATTTAATGTTTTTAGTCCACCTGTAGTCTATTCTTTTGTTGTTCACATGTTTCTCTCCTTGTACAGTTTCAGACACTGCTGATGCTGACCTGTAGATCCAAATACTCCTCAACTGCCTGGAGCAATGCTCTAAACTCTAGATGAACAGCTCTTCGTCTGCGCATCTTGCTAAATGAACCATCCTCCTCCCTGAGTGATTCTGGACCCATAGTCTAGCTACAAATGGAAAGCGCCTGCAGCTTGTTCGTCCATGGGAGTAGGATCTTGTGGTTCTCCAAGATCGTTTCAAAATATAGTAGAGATGAAGTACAATTGCTTTAAAAAAGCAGTTAATAGAAAGCCACTCAAACCAAAAATGCCTCAAATTATACTTGAATATACTTGAACACATTTTATGTGTTGCTTTTTCCACCTCAGAGTCACTTTTTCAGAGGTCTGAAAGAAAACCAAGCTTTCTTAGAAAAAAACACATTGTAATTCAGTCACAAACCAAACAAATAATACAGTGTTTAGAAACATCATATTACCAGTATTAGAGGATAAGTAGTAAATGTCCTGTGTTTTTAAGATCATTTTTCTTCTAATTATGGCCTTCTGTTCTTTAGTGTTTGGTGAAGCCCTCAACTCCATCCACCAGGGAGTCTTCTGGACTCACCAGGACAAATGTTTTTGTGTGGCATGACTTTACGGGAAAGGCTCTTATCGTATGAAATGCAATGACCTCTTTCTTTGTTGACAGGTTCCAGACGCATTTCCTCGGGCCCCATGCTGCCAGGTTCCAGTATTTTATCCTTGGACCCCGTGCTGCCAGGTTCCAGTATTTTATCCAGTCGCTTCTCCTCGGGCACCACATTGCCAGGTTGCAGTCGCTTCTCCTCGGCACAGCGTTGCCAAGCTTTCACACTTTCTCCTCGGGCGCGGGTCGCCAGGTTCCACACTTTCTCCTTGGGCGTGGGTCGCCAGGCTCCACACTTTCTCCTCGAAAAGCCAGGTCGCCAAGTTCCACACTTTCTCCTCTAGCGCTGGATCGCCACGTTCCACAGTTGCTTCTCGAGCACCGCGGTTGCCATTTCTACTCCTCCCTTTAAGCACGGGTCCTCCATCCAGGCTTTGCCGTTCTCTCAAGCACCAGATTGCCCCTCGCTCATTCCTTGGTGACATTGCCTGCTCCCGGCACATCTACCCATGCTCCATTCAACCCCATTCCGTCTACTTCTAGGAGACAACAATTCTTCACGCAAGGTTCGAGCCTCCAACCAGCCTTCTCATTCGGCACTCCTCACCCCTGTATCAAGGACCTTCTACAGACCCCTAGTCTTCCCCTCAAACAAACAAGTCGATCCTCATCTGGTCCCCACATTTCCTTCAGACATTTTGCCAGCATCAGCGCAGCTACATCTGCCTCAAGTCAAGGAGTTGCTGACCGCCTCATTAAATCATGGAATATAAGTCCTCTATGGCCTTCGATGTCTACACCCACCATAGCCTCCACGACCTCCTGTCCGCCAATAGGCACTTCCTCAAATAGGTTTCTTTTGGGGGTATCGAGGCCAGGGAGCCTACAATCCTCATCGCCAGAAGCCCCAAAGCGGCAGTCATTTCTGTACATTCGTGTTGTTCATGTTTCTTTTATGTTAATAAACACTCTGCATCAGCTGGGGTTGTGGTCCTTGCTAGTAAAACAACAGTTTTAGTTTCACTGTTGTATCAAACTTATTCTCCTTCTCTGATGGAGAAATCCTCACCCAGTAGCTTGCTACCTGCTGGGCACTGAAAAAATGCTCCAGGTGATCTGTCCCCGCAGCTTGCAAAATCCATTTTCAAGCAAACTGTAATAACATTTTTTAAATATTGTCAGTGCTCTAGACAAAACATTAAAGATGTCAAATAATACTCTACCTGCTGGTTGTCTTCCAGAGGTTCAAGAAGCGCTGAACAGTCGAGATCTTCATCAGCCATCATGGAGCAAAGGGCCAGCGCAAACAAGAACACCTTCAGAAACATGGTGATGGTCTCTTCAGGAGGAGAATGGACTGAATGGTGAAAGGACCCATTTTTATACACAAGGAAGATACATGTAGTTTTACTTCAATGAGTAACTTGTTACAAATCACCAATAAAGTTCAAATTGCTCTTTTAGAAAACTTTGTTGTCTTTGATCTGTAATGCCAAATATATCTTTGTAACAAAACACAAAGCGTGTTGCTTCAAATAGAAAAGTGTCTTTTCATCCATCTTCCTTTGTTCCTTCAGAAATTGGTGGGGAAATGGCTCATTTAAAGAAATCAAAGAGGAAGAGCTGTGTGAAGGGCCTCGCTGTGAGCATTGGGTATTCTTCTATCTTCTATGACCGGGGGAGAGACTTTTTACAATATTTGTAACCTGGTTACAGAGGGATGGCCCATGCGCCCAAGGCCGTATTTTGCCCCTGGTGTTAACTTGGGCGTTGAGGAGCTAATTTCCTGATATATTGTGCCAGTGCAATTGATGACAGCATAAGGCGTGGAAGAGTTGTGATTATGCCAAAATATGAGGTGGAGTGAAGAAAATGTAGGGTGTGGTGTGGTGCATTCTGTGAATGGCCAGAATCATAACTAAATTGTAGGGTAGCAAGGTCTCCTGGTGAATGAGCCGAGTATGTCATTATAAATTAGGAAAACTGTTCAAAATCTTATCGATGTCTGAGCAAGTAGTTACTAAAGCCTCATATAGACGAGAATAGGTCCTTAATTAGTGAGCTGTTCTAGTGTCGCTGTAGAATTCATTGCAGCGCGCCGCAATGTCATTAGGTTGTGTCGAAGGGCCTCTAAAATCCCTGACAATTTACGCATGTAATCTTCTCTCTCATCCCCAATTCACACTGTCTTCTCATACAGAATTACTAACCAAAAAAATACCTGCATCACTGTGCTTACGAAATTATTGAAATAAATAAAATTAAGGAGAAGATGATATTTGAGAAACTACAGTCGAAATTTTTAATATGTGTCATCCACGTAAACTACACATCTCATTACGCATCAATCTATGAGCAATACTTCACAGAAGAAACTAAACTTTTCTCTTCTGCTGCTGGACATCTCCACCTCTGGCATTGGACACCTGTTCTGTGCGGCCTGGGCCAGTGTGTAGCTACCGTTCAGGCTCCGGACCATGCAGCATCCCACAAGCACCCGGTGTCTAGCTGTGCGTAATAGTGGTGGTGCTCGCGCACAGAATGCACCAAGTCTGTGCAGACATCTCTGCTGTAAACTCTCCGCACTGGAAGACAACCATCACTGGGGCTCAGAGGCCTGGCACTGGGACTATTGCGGGTCATCGCAGCAGTTTGGTGGTGCGCTTTGGATGCCTCCTCTCCTGTGGCTCTGTTGCTGGCTGCCTCGTTTATGGATCACAAGTAGAGATGTTACTATGAGATACGTGTGCTTGGACTGTGCTGGACTGTGCTTCAGCGCTCCAGTATTTGGACCTGGCTTAGTCTTGGATCAGTCTGGCACCCTGTGTTGCGCAAACAAAGGACAGGTGAATTATATAAATAAAATTATTGGCTCAATTTATTCATTTATTTTAAATTTTGGGAACAAATTGAAAACGGAACTAAACTCACTTCTTTCTTTGCGGGAATGAGGCATGACTGCATATATCACCCAACATGTGATGCTTTGATATGCCACACGTTATAGCCTGTTCAAAAACTGGCAATATATGTACAGGCCACCATCCCACTTCAGCCTCCAGTGCCAAGTCCAGCCTTTTACGCAAAGTTAAGTGTCATGTAGTAGGTGGCAAAATAGCCCCTGGAACCCCCCTACAGGAAAATGCTTCCCGTAAATGCTATCTCCGGGGGCAAAATGTGGCCTATGAGTCAAAAACAGAATCAGACAAAAGTCCTTCTGCTGTTTTTGTCCCATGCTTCAATCTGTGACACTGCACAACTTGTCAGGAGAAGTGGCATTTGGGGTCAAGATGTTAAAGGATTATCCTGCATGTTTTGGGTTGAGGGATAAATCAGAGAAGAGCCAAAGGAAATCCATCCAAACACCACTGAACAAGTAAAACCATCACATCATCTATACTTTCATAATACAATACATTATTATCTATATTTTTAGTATTGTTTTAATAGAAAAAGATATGAGATTGCTCAAATACACATGAGATAAGATATGCTCAATAAATGAAGCACAGCTGTATCTACTGTATGTCAGTTTAACAAACCTGAATAGAACCTGCTCAGATGATGCGACTCTATGTACTAGGGCACCTTCTGCTGCTGAAGTCATTCAAATTATCCAAATGGATTATCACTCTATTAAAAAAACTTGGTTGATTTAGAATTGTTAATGAATTAATGTAAAATAAAAGTGTATGCTGTTCTGCAAAAGGCACTTTAATGAGACAAAAAATGTATCTATTCTTATGCTTGATGGTAATGCGATTGAACAAGTATCCTATACAACAAATACTTGGGCATCTGGATCGAGGATAAACTCTCTTTGAAAAAACACAGTTAATCCAGGCTACATTTCTCTCAATTCTAGATTATGGTGATATTATATATATGCATTCTACAGCAACAGTCCTAAAAACCTCTGAACTCAGTTTAACATTCCGCTCTAAGATTCAATACAGGAGAAGGATACAGAAGTCACATGTGAATTATACTCTAAAGTAGGATGTCAATCATTGGATGTAGGAGAACAGCACTGCATTTTGTTTATTTATGAATCTCTATTTGGGATTTTACCTGATTATTTAACATGCAGTATTTGCTGAACATCAGATCAGGTACTCATCGATTAAGATCATGGGCCATTTTTATTTTAGAGTACCTCATGAACACGTGAATGCAGTAAAGTAACTATCCACACAAATCCCATGGATGACGACTGTCCGGGACGAGGAATCAGCCACCAGCAGGTTCCGCTTGAGTGGGACATCCGCTGTACAGGGAGAGATATTAGTCCGGTGACAGCGCTCTCTCTCACTCCGCAATAGCAGTAAGATCGGGGGCAAAATACGGCCCCCAGAGTCTCCTGCCTCTCCAGGACTTGCTGTACTTATTCTTCTCTCATCTTATCAGTACAGTATATAAGAATGCATGTTTTTCAGGGTTTGAGCGATAATGAAATGAAAGCTTGGCCGATACCTTTAATGTCATGTGGAACATTCCAGTCAATAACATCTCCATGGAGACAAGCAGTGTACCTTTAACAAGAACCTTTGTTTTTCAACATGTACTTTAGGCAGGGGATCTACAGCTGTATAATGAAGATTTTCCTGTTATTAAAATTACAGATAACTCTCAACTCTTTGAAATGACAATTCACATCACACTAAAGACAGGGCGTTTTTGAGAAAAAGTATAAAGTCAACTATTATTGTCCATTTGTAGAAGCTCTTTATCGCTTCAATGATATTGACAGCACATACTTAAGGGAAAAAAAAAACTTTATACCAGCATATTCAAAACCCATGAAATACTGTGGATTTACAAAAACATAATACAACATTAAAAAAAGAGAAACAGAACAAATCACAAATGGCGTTCTACATAAAAACACAAAAGAAACACAACACTGAATCCTTTATGGCTTGAGATATAAAGAAAACAGAGCTGTTGAGAATGTCCCATGTCTGTCCTCTAAGGTCAATGTTTACCATCTATAAATAATATCAAATACACATTCAAGACAAAAGAGCTACATTTGTGAACTGTACACTTTGCAGAAGGGGTTATATTGACCTATACACAGCCATAATACATCCAGGACAGTGAGAAAGAACTTCATAAAAATGCCATGAAATATTTCTTACAAACCCAAATCCTCATGTGGCAAGTTCATAGTTGCAATAAATATACCAATTTCTCTTTACAGTCTTTGTTACATTTGACTGTAAATGTGTGTCAAATGTAAATGTATTGCAACAAGTGAGATTGATAATAGATCAATACTGGCATCGCAGGCCTCCAGTGAATGACAAATGCTTGGAGGATGGTTGAGGTTTGTACATTTTCAGTGTAGATATTTCTCTCAAAACAATGACCCAAGAGTTGTATAAACCCCTGCTTTCCATCTGACATCATTACGTTAACATGTAGAATGTAGAATATAGAATATAACTTTACTGGTGGAGGGTTTGCTACCTCTGTACCTTTGTTACCCCACAATATAGCACTAGAGGAAACTGTCTCCATGTCTCCATGGTGACAAGCAGGTGCCGCCACCAGGCCAAGAGGCAGGTCAGATCTGTGGAGAGGCAAGCCCACTCACAATAAGAATGCATTTTTGAGAAGCAAAAACACAAATAATGAAATAAATGCAAGATAGTTTAATGCCATACTGTGGAACATTCTAGGCAAAGCAGTAACATCTTCATTGAGACAAGCAGTTACACCATGAGAAACTGATTGTCTCAACTTGTCTCACCACCACCAGAAAAGTTACAGTGTACTTTGAATAAAAATCAATCAACATGTCTTTGTGACGGTCACACAAATATGTCATGCCAGAATGCACAATACACAACATTGTTGAATGTTTCCAGTATTGTAAAAAACAAGACACAATCATGAGGCTTTTTATGAATGCAGACGTTATAGACTTAAACTTGGCAAAGTTATAAAAAATGCCTGAATTGTGTGTCAACAGTCACATACACGCTGAATAGAAATATACAAAGAGCCCCATTTACTCCCATTTGCTCCCATTTGCTCCCATTTGCTCCCATTTGCTCCCATTTGGTTCCATTTGGTTCCATTTGGTTCCATTTGGTTCCATTGGGTTCATTATGGTACTGTCTCTGTTTTGGACCTGACATGTCGTACAGTGATGGGGACAGTGTCTATAGTCCAGAGGAAGATGAAGCTCAGTTTGTGCCGAGGACACTGGTATGACGTCACTGTTCCCATCCAAAGACTCCGCTGATCCTCACACACTCATTGTCATATTTGGAGAGAACTATAAATGAGAACTCATGCATTAGGATTAACATTGCATTTTTCTTTGACTTTTTAAAAGTTTACTCACACTCTCATTTTGAAAAGGGTTAAGGAAATTTCCACCCATCTCTCCTTCCTCTCTGGGAGTTCCTGGTTGGTTGCTCATGCTCAGGTTACCAGGAGAGTTCTGTGGATCGAATACCAATAAAACAATAAGCATGAAAATATACGTGTGCGCAAGGAGATAACAGTCTGTTTGTTTTCTACATATATATATATATATATTGTTTGTGAGCAAGTTTTACCTTGGGCAAACTGTCCATATCACCGGACCCTAAAATAAATAAAAACTGTGGTAAAACTGAATGTGAGTGAAAACTAGACCTTGGACATTTGAGTACCTAATGAACCATTGATGTGATGTGACTCCATTCCTGCCAGTCCGCTCAAAGGACCATCGCCCCCAGCCCCCATTGGAAACTAGAGACAGTAAAGTGTAACGTTTAGAGTCGATTAAGGTCAATTCAGCTTTTGGATGCAGTAGGAAACAGCCTCACATTTGTCCGGCCTCCACTAGAGGGAGCTGTGTTTATCAATGTGTACATGTTATCTCCAGAGTTTGTTGAATCTCAAAAAATAGAAACAGACAATTAGTAAACATTTAAATGTATTTAATGTTTTTACTTGGTAGAAAAGGTTTCAAAGGCAGTCTTCTGGACAATGTTTTTGAAACTGACTTTGATGTTGGTTGAAACATCTACATTTCTAAAAGAATTGTTGTTGACTTCCTGTGAAACCTTTTCTTCCATCGACGACTCCTGGAAAAATGAAGAATTACACTGACAAAAAGTCAGTGTAATCCCTATTGTTGTCTACTGTCTTTGTACAAAAATGTTTACCTGCTGGACTGGGCATTATGGGTGTTCCAGGCGGGCCGCCCCCTCCTGGTGGTCCCTAAAAAAGTATGAAAATAATATATCTATAGACATTGAGTTTGCACATAAAACATGAACAGGCTCTTACCACATAACTTCCGGGGGATGCTGATGAGTAAGGTGTCTGTAAAAACAGAACAAAACAATTACATTTCAGGGAATGCGAAAATTAAAACACAAAATATTCTGCAATAGCACTTACAGAATTTGTGTTTGAAGGGTTGGGCCATGGCCTTCCCACCCCAGGCCCCCTAAAAGAACAACATTTGTGTTACAATAACAAACAAAACAAAACAAAACATACAAGTCAAAAAATTTTATCTTGACTTTATTTGCTTATATTTTTTCAGTTGGTAGCAACATTTATATACGACTGAATAAGCAAGAACAAGAGAACAATTTCGTTTTTCCCCCCATCATCACACCCAAAAACAACAAAACAGCTGAATACTAAATATTCTTGTGTTTCTATGTGGAGGAAAGGTATACAATCTCCTAATGTTTATAATGTATTGGAAACTATCTGATCAACTTGCAACATTTCTAGGACAAGGATTCATTTCTTCTGTTTTTATCACACTTTGAATTGCATTTTGCACGAATTGTGCTCTACAAATAAAATTGTTTTGCTTGATTGATATTGAAAGGACAATTTTGTTACTAATTCTTTCATCTTTTGGACTCATCAAACCATAGGTTTATTAATTTCATCTCAATTTAAGATACTAAAACGCAAACTCACATGTTCATACCCGGCATACCAGGCCCAATCAGAGCGTTGAGAGGGGGTCTCATCCCACTCCCGTAGTTCTGAAAATAAAGCGTCTCGTTTTCTTTGCTTCAGACCTTAAAATCATCAGGTACACTTACATCAAGCATGATGTCTTTTACCTGCGGCCCCAGGGGGACCATGCCTCTGGGTGGAGTCATCCTCTGCATTGGGCCGCCCATATTGGGATGTCCTGAAAACATAGTTTTTCAGTTATAACCAACTTATGAAAATATGAAGTCCAAATGATACAGAAAGGCCAAGTACAGTGTGGTGTGCACCTGGTTGTCTTGGGTCCATTCCACCCAGCATTGTCTGGCTGCCGGGCACCCCTCCTAGTGCCTGCATGTGATGTCACACCATTTTAACACTTACAAGTGCATATGACAGGTTACACTATACAATTCAATCAAACATAGTAAACATAGTAAAAATATTTAAGATTCTACTAACAATTTTGCCTATTTTCCCCCAGTTGGACAGTTTTGGTAATTATAATTGTACTTTCTGGTTGGACGTGAGCAGCAGATGTGACAGAGGTAGATGTATCTCCACAACTGTTACCTAGCAACCATATTGTAAACAAAGGCAAAAATCCATATAAATTACACAATATTTAAGATTTGACACATATTAATACCCGATAAAATATTTGTTTTGTTACATGATTGTTTAAACTGTCAGAACAGAGTCAGTTGTGTGTAAATTAGTTCAGTTTGAATGTCGCACACAAACGATCTTATCTTATCTTTACTTCCCGTCATTTTTTTTCAGTGTTTTTTTTCAGCCTGAAGGCTTTACCTCGACAGTCAATCGACACTTTTTTCTGGCATTTATTGGAGGCTTTTTTTCTGATGGATGCAAAACATTTCTACACTGCAGAAATTGAATCTTAAGCATGGATCAAAATGAATTGAATCCTGTATATTAATCTTTCTGGATTTGAGTATTTTGGTCTAGGTTAAATTGCTGGTTATAAACTTGGAGTTAACAGTGAGTGCACTTTACATCCAAATGGCAGATAAAGATAGTTTGAAATAAAAAAGCAAGTTCAATTAATAAGTCACAATTACTCAAACTTACAACAAATATTTGAAATTCATTCATTTTAAAAAATCCTGCGATATTTTGCGTCCCAAACACAGTAAAAACAATTCCAGATGTGGTTCATACCTGACTGGGTAATCTGAGGGGCGGTCTGGGTCCTCCGGCATAACGTGGGGACATAAAGGGCTGTAGAAATACAAACAAATAATCAAATGTGATACTAGGGAAACAACTAGGTCTTTGGTTGTGCAAATACAGTAAACCATGATGTGTACATGTACTACTACAGAAAAGCACTAGAGGGCACTGGTCCACATCCGCTCACTATATTGTTATGTCATGAAGGCATTTCTTTCAAACACTGCTTTTGAGGTCACTTTAAGTACAATCACAACACATTGCAAAGCACTGGCACTAAATCAAATAGGAAGTTTCAAAATCTGCATTTGACAGACGAGTTTGGTGATATGTTTAGAGCACAATGGTTCTGACTTGAACTGAAATGTAACATATGACCTGTTAGCATTTGGAAGTGCCGGTTTTGACAACACTTTCAAGGAACAATCGATCTATAAAAGAAATAACCTGTTTGGCTTCAAGTTTCAGTTTTCAGACCAAGCTGAGAAAAGGCGATGAAGACTATTGATCTGGGTGTCAAAAGCTACACTCTGATGTGGACTGATAATGGCGTCTAATCAGTGTACAGCAGAGTATTTGGGCAGAGGCCGAAGCTTTATGTGTCTGGAGATTACTTTGTGCAATCAGATTTTCTTTTGAGACGCCCATAACTGTTCACAGCAGACAGCATGCTAATGTGCTTGTGTGATGATTATGGTCACATGACAAAAACACACAAATATAATGTTGCACTTACATGAACCTGCATGTACTGATTCAAAACAACTACATCAATTGGTAACAGTTCAGATCCAGAAAAAGAATTAGTAGGTAATTTTGTTATCTTGCGTCTTTGTATGAATTGTGCTCTATAAATACAATTTGATTTGATTTGAGCTTCACTTCTTTTATATTTATATGACTGTTACAACTTTAATTAACATATAGCAAATATTTACAGTTGTGTCTACGGATCCAGAATATTGTTTAAGGCTGATTGTAGCAAAAAAAAAAAAATGACATATGTGTAATGTGTAATTGACTGAAGAAGTGAATTAACCTCACAAATGTATTATGTGAGCAATATTTCCCCTAAGACTTTCCCCTTAGATGAATAAACGTATTTCTGAGTCTCTGATTTTGACACCTGAAAAAATCCTGGTGGCACGGGCCCCACTGGCATGCCCTCTCCTGGGGGTAGATTGGCCAGCACAGGGCTGGGGGCAGCTGCAGCACTCTGAAGAAGACACAAACACATAAACTGTCAATTCAACTCAAACCCCAGGTCTGCCCCCGTGTGCCGGGCCGAGCTGCGTCCTGTTGTAGGATTATCTTGATCCCATGTGTGTTTTATTATTGTCCCGGACGGGCGGCACTGGCACCTATCAGCACTGCCTCTGTCTACTTCCTGTGCCATTGTGCTGCTCCCTCCTGCTCTCCCTCCTGCTCCGCTCTCCCCCCTTGCTCTCCCCTCCTGCTTCCCTCCCTGCTCCCTCCTGTGCTCCTTCTCCCTGCTGCTCCTCTCTCTCTCCTCCCTCCTGCTCTCTCCCTTCCTGCTCTCTCCCTCCTGCTCTCTCCCTCCTGCTCTCTCCCTCCTGCTCTCTCCCTCCTGCTCTCTCTCCTCCTGCTCTCTCCCTTCCGCTCTCTCCCTCTCTCTCTCCCTCCTGCTCTCCCTCCTGCTCTCTCCCTCCTGCTCTCTCTCTGCTCTCCTCTCGCTCTCCCTCCTGCTCTCCCTCCTGCTCTTCTCCCTCCTGCTCTCCCTCCTGCTCTCTCCCTGCTGCTCCCTCCTGCTCTCTCCCTCCTGCTCCCTCCCTCCTGCTCCCTCCTGCTCTCCTTTCCTGCTCTCTCCCCTCCTGCTCCCCCCTGCTTCCCTCCTGCTTCCCTCCTGCCTCTCCCTCCTGCCCCCCCTGCTCCCTCCTGCTCTCTCCCTCCTGCTCCCCCTGCTCCCTCCTGCTCTCTCCCTCCTTGCCTTCTCTCTCTCCTGCTCCCCCCTGCTCCCCCTGCTCCCTCCTGCTCTCCCTCCTGCCTCTCCTCCCTTCCCTGCTCCCCCCTTGCTCCCTCCTGCTCTCCCTCCTGCTCTCTCCCTCCTGCTCCCTCCTGTCTCTCTCCCTCCTGCTCTCTCCCTCCTGCTCCCCCTGCTCCCTCCTGCTCTCCCTCCTGCTCTCTCCCTCCCTGCTCCCCCTGCTTCCCTCCTGCTCTCTCTCCCTCTCTGCTCCCCCCTGCTCCCCTCCTGCTCTGCTCCTCCTGCTCTCTCTCTTCCTGCTCTCCCCCTGCTCCCCCCTGGCTCCCTCCTGCTCCCCCCTGCTCCCGTGTCGGCCTCTTGCTCATTGGGCACACAAACTAGGCGGCTTGTTGCGTGGGAAACCTTTGCATCTCGCTCACTTTCGTGTGTGAACAGTGGGCCACAAAAACACAGTTCGGGTCTGTTTTTGTCCATATGTGCCAGTTTGTTCTAAGGCAGTGTTGTGTAGAAGGTGCTTTCTGAAATGTTCTTTTAGGTCAGGCCGGTTTAATCAGAGGTATGGTAAGGTATAGGTACGCGCTTTATTGTCGTAGGGAAATTGGGTCTTCTGCATTTGACCCATTCTTTAATACCATTAGGGCGACCCGTCAGGAGCAGGGGACTCATCTCCAGGTTACTTTCTCAGAAGGTTGTTTACCTGTGGTGCATGTTTTGGGTTGAGCAGAGATATAAATAAACTGCTGACATGACTGCACCCCTCTTTCTCTCCAGTTTGCTCCTTAGTTGTCAATGTTTTTAGCAACACAGCACAAGGTAAACACTGGGGTTTATATGGCAACATGGATAATGTAATATTTTTAGATAGGAACATTTGAATATCAAGCATATCGTCTGGAATAAAAACAATTCAAAAAGGCCACAAAAAGAGCTAATTCAAAAAAGAAAGGATTTTCTAGTCAATGTGATTTTTAAAATTTGTATTTATTAATTTATTATTAATAATGTTATTTTAGAGTCCATTCAGTTTTTGTGGCAGCACATTACTGAGGGATTGCCGTAATATACTTGAATATTGCCATCAGAATAATCTAAACAATATTGAGACACATTTTTGCCAATATTGCCCCCCCAGCCCTGCTCTGTCAGTGCAGTGTGGGCAGATGGACGCAGATGGATACTGAGGTTGACTGGTGAGAGATGGGGTTTAGTTTGTGTTCCACATCATCCAAAGAAGCAAGATTTCTCTGTTTTCTCTCGTTCTCCAACTTGAGCTGCGGATTACTGAAAATGCCTGTTTCCTGGCAGCCTGAAGGGTGCTGAGTTTGCCTTTGCAGGAGAGCAGGAGGCAGACTGAGGGGAGAGGACAAAGCAGTGTGCGAGTTTGTGGGGAAGAGGGGGAAAATCTACCTGACCTGCTGACAAAGCAGCATTTCTAAATACGGCAACAACAAGTAAATAAATAAACAAATGCAGCATGCCAGGAGATCTGCCTGGACACAAAAATGTGCATCTAAACTTCATCTTAGGTCAAGAGGCTCTTCTGATAATAAACACATCATGATCTTCCGTCTTGTGCAAAATGGTAGTCACGTGTAAAGGCAATTTTATACTTTAGTTGTATTTTGCATATTTAAGTAAACACATTTTCTAAAGGTGAAAAGCAACTTTGTTAACTGAATTGTAGAGCAAATATAGTGATGAAACCTGAGTCTTGGGAACAGTTCACATAGAGTATGTTCTCTGATAAACACGTGCTTCCCCTTCACAAACTCATTTGTTACATTAATTATTCAGAGCCACACTCCCCAGTAAGATCTTTCAGCAGCGCAGACCAACAGTCCTGTAAGCCCTTCGATTTCATCAATAACAAACAAGCAGCGGTAGAACATATTTAGAGCTTTTGCAAATGTGGATCAAAAAGTAAAACCAAAAAATGGATAAAGTCCGGTTACGCTTGGCGGAATATACATAGAGAGTCCGTATATAACTGATATATTAGATAAATATAATTATAAAATATAATAGTATACGACACAAACACACATAAAATATATATATATTTAAGTACAGAGTTAGTCAGTACTTCAACAATAAAATCACAGTACAAGTAAAACTAATACTTTTCACTTCCAAATATACTTGAAAACCGCTCCAAAATGCAGTTAAAGTATAATACAGGTGGATCAGACTTTGTGTACCCTTCACACTACACTAATCCCATCAGCCCACAGCGTCAGTAATGAGACAACTTCACCAGGTCTATATGTTTACTGTTATGTTCCTCCCTAATAAAGCTGTGTGGAGTGTACATTTTTGTGTGTTTGAATGTGTGGAGTCATTTTCCCTCAATACTTCAGAGACAGTGAGGTGCTCATAGATGCGTGAGCAGAATCTCAAAAGGCTGTCTGTGTCTGTCCTCCACTGTCTCAGCCCCCTGCCCTCACTTCTGCGCTTTCAACCAAGCCTCAATCACATCACTGCATCACATTAGGATGAAAACATACGAGCTCAACAATAACACAGCAGAACATTTGTATACAGTTTTTAATAAGTAGTATTTTGGACTCACTGAACACTTTTAAAAACCTGCTTAAAACCCATATTTTCATCGCTACCTTTGATCTCCACTGTTAATTCTGTTCTTCTGCTCAATGTAAAATGTATGTAAAATGATTGTGGTTGTTTAACAGGTTACAGTCAACTCGGAGTCAACTTCAATTTGCTGACAATTTTGAACTTTGAAAATACAAAAAAAAAAAGTGTATTTGCTTAACTACGATTTACTTTAGGTTGATTTGTTTTCAGTGCATTCACGCTTGCGCACACACACCAAATCAAAAGTGGGACTAAACTGGCACTAAACCCAGAACACACCAAGGCTACACAAAGACTAAACCAGGACTAGAACAGAACCGAAGCAAGTCTACATTGCAACTAAACAGGGCTCAAACACAGGAGAACCTTGACCAGCAGCATTCATTTTTCATTCATTTCATTTATCTATACAGGGAAAACCCAATGAGAAAAGTTCAACAAACTAAGGATACTAAAACACAAATAAAACATTCAATAAAATTAACCAATACATAAAAACACAATTATACATACAATATGAGATCAAATTATATGAAACAAGTGCGGCACTGCGGGTAGTCCTTGACCAGTGCTTTAAAATCATTAAAAGGCATAACATGATTTAATTAAAAAGTCTCTGTGTTTTGTTCCACAGGGAGGGAGCAAAGCTGTTGAAAGCCTTTTTTCCTGTCTCTGTGTTGATACGATGGGATTGTAAGATAAAAATGTCCTGAAATCTCAAACGGTGAATACCTGAACTTCCTGGTTTCATAGGGTGAGCTGGGAAAATGGGAGGTGCCATTGAGAAGCAGTGAAGACGGCTACAGGAAGCACCAGCCCGTAGTCGCTCTTCCCTAGTTTGAACACGTTTATGATAAAAACACTTTATTTTGATAAATTGAATCCAAATGAGTCTATTGGAGCTATTATTACAGAAGTAAAAACATGCATTATTATCCAAAGCATAAAGCAGTCTACTGAAAACAGGAGGCCAAAACAGGATCTAAACTAAGAGGAAGAGCCGTGCCCCTTCTCCTTTTGCCCATTTCCCGTTTGCACCATCCTCTATAAACACCATTAGTGGACTTCCTGAAGGACAGAAGTGATGGATGAAGAGTAAAAAAAAAACGAGGACAGAAGTGATGGATGAAGAGTAAAAAAAAAAAAGACAAAAAAAAAGACAAAATAAAGTCACAAAGTCTATTGAAACCAGACTTATGATTGAAAAACTTTGAGATCTGGAGAGGGGAGCTGTCCTGTCCACGGGCTCTGCTTTAAACCATGTTTTATTCAAAGTCTCCCGTGGCGACCGGAGCGGGTTCAACACTCTCCACTGTCCAGTCCTCTGGCAAACCCATGTTGCAATTTCAAGGCAGATACATTTCACCCTCTGCCATCAGGACATTTTCTTTTCTTAACTAAAACAAACCAAATTTTCAAACAAAAAAAGGCAACAAAATAAAAATGTCTCCTTTTGACAACGTGTGGGAATTGTTTGGGCAATACTTTGTAATAGATTCCCTTACATGACCCTACCCTACATTCATTAAACTACTGCTACTCACTGCTGAATGAAAATTGTGAAGTGACTGTTGGCAGCTTAACCAAAGACATCCCCAACTGAGAAAAAGTAAGTGGACTAAGTGGACTTTTTGCACAAAAAACCCTCCACAAAAACTGCATTGTGGGTAGACTTTTGTCACGGTGGCTTGTTGAAAGTGAAGGACTTCAACTCAACTGAACCTATATGCATTAAAGTGGTGCTATGTTGAAGCAGTAAACCTTTTATGTGCACTGTACAGGCACGTGTCGCATGTCTAAACAACTCTTGAGAACAGCACAGACCAAGGCAAGTGCAAGACTTTGACTCACACCTGGAATTGTTAACCAAACCTTTGTAAAACAGGTGCAGTGCATCCAGAACGCTGCTTCTCGGATCCTGACAAGAACCAGGAAGTACGCTCACATTAGTCCTGCTCTCAGGTCTCTGTACTGGCTTTAGGCTCAGAGAATAGACTTTAAAGCAGCTCTGCTTGTATACAAGTCTCTCCATGGCCTAGTACCAAAGTACATCTCGGACATGTTAGCGCATATGAACCATCTCGGACTCAGGGGACCTCAGGGACCTGCTGGGTCCTGCTGGTGCCAGAGTCAGGACTAAACATGGGGAATCTGTGTTTCAGTTTTATGCAGCTAAAATCTGGAACAGTCTTCCTGAGGATGTGAGACAGGCCTCTACTCCGGCAATGTTCAAATCCAAGCAAAAAACGGTTTTGTTAAACTGAGCATATGACTGAAATTATTTTATTTGCACTCTTCTATTTTATGTCTTAAAATGTTTTGTGATTTCTATCTTGCCTTGAATTGAATTGCCTTGTGTATGAATTGTGCTCTACAAATAAACTTGCCTTGACTTGCCTTACATGATCTCAGGAGAACACAAAAAACTACATTACTGCTTTCTTGAGGCCAGGGTGATTATCTGTGAGCCAATGTAATAAATAATACAGTTCCCTAAAACCACCTTGTACCAATATGGGACCGCAACTTTAACTCAGCTTAACAGAAGCTCTTCATTACTTCATTCTAACAAGTACTCAACGTGGGACAAAGCAAGGTTAGAGAAATACTCGTCTACAGCAGCAAAAAATGTATAAAACAGGGTTAGTTGGGGTCAAAGAGATAACTTAGCGGCTCGATTGTGTCAGCACTTTCTACTTTGCCCTTTTGCACTTAATGCTAAGTCTTTCTGTAACTTTACTGCGGCACGCTCATATCATTTACCACACACACTGCTGCGATGTAAACTTGGCAGGGTTTCTGGATTTTTTTCTTTTTGACCGGATCCAATAGCCCCATAGAGAAGGTCAAGTTGCACAACAGCTCTTGAGACAGAAATTAAGGGGACTCAAGAACTAAAGTAGTAAGATATAATTTACTAAATGTTTTTTTAAAACTACTGCACAATACAATTCAGGGTGTTCAGTATTTAGATTAGATTGTTGCTGTAGAACAGTGGTTCACAATGTGGGGGTCCTGAAGCATAAACTGGGGTTCATGAGATGATTTCATACTATAATTTATAAATTGTGACTCTGTATACATTTATTATTTATTTATTGAAAACAGTATGCTTTAGTGAAATTGGGTCAGCTAACATAATAAACGACTAAAATATATACAAATAAACCTAACTTTAAAATATTTACAACTTGAAATGATTACAAACGTCTACTTTTGGGGGTCCCGCCTGAAAAGTTTGGGAACCCCTGCTGTAGAAGACTAACAAAATTTGCTGTTAGTATTATTGCAATATCTGTTGGAAACATACGGGAGTCATCTGGATCACATTATATATCATTGTGTGTGTTCCAAAGGCATGTCGGTGTAAACCCTCATTCACCCAGGAGTGTTCCATTGTAGAAAAAGATTCAGTTGTAATCATCTGGACTCTGTCTATACAATCTATATATATAGATCTATATATATTGTAACGTATACAATCTATACGTTTCGACTCTCATTCAAGAGTCATTCTCAATCAGTGAAACAAGTCTGAGAACTCCTGTTTATATCCTACTCTGTGAAAGCCCTGCCCACAGGGCGGGACCTCCTGATAATGGCCCATTGAAACTTAACTGGGATGGACCTATTGTTTCCCTGGCGTTTGGCTGCCTCACCTTGAGTCCCTTTATTAGCATCCGAATGCCTCGGGCGTCTCCAGGGTTTCAGCAAACCATTATAAACAACTGGAAGTCTTCAACCTCCATTACGATTTAAGGAAGGATTCTCTTTTTTTAAACAAAGATTGCCTCCTAAACTCCTCCTAAACTTTTCTCCCTGCTCAGAATCTCCACCTCACTGTCCTCAATGGAGTGGTTTTTGTGGCTTTGAGATGAAGATGCGCAGCGCTCTGGGGTCCTGAACTCGCGTGTCTTCTGTGCTGATAAAGCCTCTTGTGCAGTGGCTGTTTAGTCTCCCCTATGTACCGCTCTTTACAACTTTCTTCACTGCATTGGATAGAATACACTACATTGCTCTGTACTGTGTAGGCATCTTGATCTTAGGATGAACCAGTTTGTCTTAAAGTATTGCCTGGTTTGAAATAAACAGGGACTTTGTGTTGTCTAAAAATTATTTGCAGTTTTTCTGACAGTCCCGAGACATAAGGGATAGAGACCCCCTTTCTCTCTTTCACTGTCTAAAGGGCAGGGCTTTCACAGAGTAGGATATAAACAGGAGTTCTCAGACTTGAAAACACAGTCCAGATGACTACAACTGAATCTTTTTCTACAATGCTCCAAAGGCAGTTTAAAGGACACATTTTATGCATCGTTGTATAGTTTTTGTCCTTTAGGTTCTTGAGTACATTTGCTCTGGCATTGTTTTAGAACATTCCAAAATAGTTTCTATGTTGAGAAAATACATTTTATGTTGTGTACATCAGTTGTGCTCCCAGTACTTGGACTTGATGTTAGCACGCCATCTATGGTCACCAGTGGGAATGACTTATTGAAAAAATAAAACTAGCCATTTAAGCAACGTGCTAATATAAACACACAAGTGCAACGATGGAATAAATGCTGAGAACAAGTCTGGGGACCTGCGACTTTATAATACAGGGAAATGCAGTCCAAGTAATTAAATTAAATTAAATTAATGTTTGTAACACACACATTCACAGCAGCAGTTGCCTCGTTGGACGACAATGAAAGAAAGAAGCAGATTAAACAATGTTCACAGGAATTAAGCAAATGGGTAAATGTCCCATCCTTTGACCCTGATTTTTTAATGTACCATTTTAGCAGCTCATAACCCATTCACTTTGCTGACATAATGTTTTTGTAGTATAGCGGCCCCCAGTCCCTGAGTTTTTCTGCACTGCCCCTGCTCCAACTCTCTTTAAGGCTTTTTTCTTCACTCTCCTCTTTTACCTTTCACTGAAGACTCAGTGTTATGGGCCTGCTTGTAGTTAAAGGTTTTGCAACTAACTATTATTTTGCTAATATCAGTTAATCAATTAGTTTAGATCACAAAGGAACAGGAATATGCGATTTGTACTCAATTTGACTAAGATTAAACTAAAGTAAAGTCACGTGAGGACTACTGAGGACCACTCATCCAGGGTTTGATGTTGAAAATAGATGGTCAGATTAAGATAATATTCATTTTCTAAGACTTTTACAAACTACAAACACTTTCAAACTTTGTCACAAAGCCTATGCTATGGCTAAGTGGATAGTTTTCATAATCAATAATTGTAGCAGTGGACTATAAATGCGTGTCTATACTCTGGAGTGGTGTTTGATCTTGCCCTGGGTTAACCTGTTCCTCAGCTCTGGCCCTGTGGCACACAGCGAGGCCTGCAGATGTCAGCAGCACTGTGTCCACGTGTGACCTGAGCAGCACCTCAGGGACACGCTGACTATGAACCTGCAGAGTAGTTTAGTGGGGATCTTGTATCGGTACAGAATGTTTCTTGTGGTAGTTTAGGGAAAGTGTGTGACAAAGACAGCCCTGCTCTCGGTCTCCTCTCCTCCGCTCACTCTTATTGCCATGGCGATGATGTTACAGTGAGTCACCTCCTCCTCGGCTCCACAAGGAACAGACCCAGACTGGGCTCTGTTTCCACGGAAACAGACTGGGGATCTCCCCAACCCCCACTGGCTCTCAACTGGTTCAGCTCTGCTCAGACCTCCCTGTTTCTAGGTTGTTTCTGTCCTTACTTTGTCTGTTCTGAAAATATGGTTTCTTCTATAAGCTGTTAGGCCTTTAATTGAATGTTTACATGGCATCTGGTCCTGTCCATTTGAAAATACTTTCTGAAAATGACTGACATTTTATGCAAACAATTACAGTACGTGTAAAATATTCACTCTCCTCCAGCGTTGATCTTTTCGTTGTCACAAAAAACTAAATATGCTGCCTAACGAAGGTTTACATTAGGTTTCAATTATGTGGATTTTTATAGCATATCTTTTTTAAATGTTAAATAAACTTGTGTCTCAAAAAAGTTTAGGATGCAAAGAAAAAAGGTTACTTAAAACCAAACTAGTAGCAGACGAATAAGTGTGCTTTTTGTATGGAGCAGAGGGAAGATGTTTGTGGCTTGTGCTTCTGGGTCTTGCTCTGCTCTTTGGCTGTAACAGTCGTGTGCTGATATCTCTCACACAGTACACGGCACTGCGCACTACCGCGCACACCGCGCACTACCGCGCACTACCGCGCACTACCGCGCACTACCGCGCAGCACTACCTCGGACTGTGCACTACCGCTCCAGAGGTGAGTACTCAGTTACATCTACTGAATAACTTTTTGAAGAAATTGTACTTTCTGTGTCAGCACTCTCTTTCTTCTGTTTGAGTAATGTTTTGTTTTAAGTTCAGTAACTGTACTCTTACTTGAGTAAAATTTTTGGTGACTTTTCCCACTGTGAGTAATTCTATAGTGATGAAAGTGATGAATGTACAACATTAAATGATTAGAGCATTTGCACTTCTTACTCCTTACCTTGAGATGTGAAACCAGGACGTGTCATTTTTTTTGTAGGTTCCTAACTGTAGTTCATCTAAGAGAGCATTTACACTTGCACATACATCACATCAAAATGTGGACTAAACTGTGACTAAACCCACAGCCAAACCATGACTAAGCCAAGACTAAAGCTCTAAACCTCCAGACCTATCGACGCTGAATGCATCCTAAGACTATTTATCTGAAAAGTAGCATTATTTTATGTATTAGAATGTAAAAATACACATTTCTATTTGATGAAAAATAAACTTTATTGTTATTGATTGATTTTTTATCATCTAAATTTACATCACACGTACATTACATTTTGGCACAATTGCTTTTTCTAAAATGCTACTGTTCAGAGGGGACACCAAGAGGGGGGCTACGATGGCCAGCGCCCCCCAAAGGTTATGAAAAATAATACATCCAAATGGCACCCACAAAAGTGTCTAAAATAATGCTAGATAAGACAAGGAATTCTACATTAAGGTTTATAAATCACTGCACTACATTTAAAGATGTTCAGAACTGTGACGCGAAGATGAAAAAAGTGCCTGGAGTCGCCCCTGGATTTGTTTAATTAGAAAAAGGTCTGCTATTATTAACCTTTTGATTACGGCAGTTAATATGTGAAAAGTACCCATACATGCCAAACGTAATAAAAATGTTACATAGACAATAAAATATTTTTCTATGCAAAAAACAACTTTGTGATTCTCGGCCTTGTGCAAATGGAAACGGCTCATTCAGTATCGGGAGCACAATTTACAAAGCACTTAACAGAACTGTAAACGGCCTCTGTGATGCCTGAAAAGCCTCTTCTGAGAACGCGGATCAATAACAATGCCTTTCTGTGCACTGGGTTCATCAGTCACTCTCTATCTTTCCCTTTTAACATTAGATTACTGTATTAATGTCCAAGAGAACTTCTCCAGACACTCGGTGAAGATATGATCGACATTACACGTGCTCACAAACAAGCGAGAAAAAGCTAAGCCGGGTAAACAGACACACGCAGACACGTCAATACTTTCAACTGTGACGGTTCAAATGGGGATAATGGTGCAAATCAAATCAAGTCGTGTCAATTACAGAAACCCTGCGTAGGTCACTCACAAAACAATGTTGAAGCTAATCAGGACTTTAAATAATTATCCTTAAATATCAGGATGAAAGGCAAAAGTTACATAAAAAGCCATAGAAAACTGTACTATGCAGTGGATGTGCGGGAAGTGCCAGACAGTTGATTGAAGGTGACCTCAGTCTAATTAGAATTAGTCTAAATTTAAATGTCTGATTACATCCCTGCAAGCTGCTCTGAGTAGTGGGTAGGAAAGCAACACTAAAATATACTCAGAACAAAATGCAAATAAGTTATTTTACATTGTGGATTAGCCAATCATAGAAATGTTTGGTTGTTGGTATCAAAACAAACACTGCTACTTAAGAGGAAGAAACTAAAGGGGAAAAAAAGCGAACATAGACATTGTGGGTATCTGCTGAATCAATGGGTGAAGCACCAAACGCTGTTAATCTGAATGATAGATGACTGAAAAAACAAAGAAACCAGATTGCCCTGTTTGAGTTTGGCCCGAGACGTGGAGACCAGACGGCGAGATCTTCTGTAGGGAATATACAGAGAGAAGCAGTCTGGATCCCAGGCTACAAGATTAGATTGCATACATTTGTTGTGAACTATTCCGTTTTGAGTCTTGTACATTTCTTGACTTAAATGTTGCAGATTTATTTGTTGTTCTGATATTAATTAACTGCATATCACATAAGCAGCTAATTTTATAATATATAAACATATAGACATACGTCGTATACGTTTTCCCGCACCACGCACCCCTGACAACACATGAATTCAAAGCTCAGGTTGCCATTCCAGGTGTGTTTTTGTATTGTTCCTCTCATTTCCGCGGTGCTGTTTCGCTCCATTCTGTCTGTGGATGAGGTCGCTGCGCCCTCCGCTCCTTCCCTCGCCTGAGCCGCAATGACATCACCACACAGCAGTCTATTCATCATTATGTTCATCAGCATCACAACCCCACACACACCAACAGCAAAGAGGATAAAAGAGGGACATCCAATATATCTGCTCACAGAGCAGAGAGAAGGGCCAGAAGAAGTGAGGGTGAGGGGGCTGTGGATGATTGTGCTGGGGTAGGCAGAAACCTCTGACCTCAGGGCCAACAATACGTCTCAATAAAGCGCAGAAGAGACAAATGTGATGAGTCAGACCGGTGGAGGCTGCACAAAAACAACAGAAAAGACTAACTCTGCCCCCGGGGAGAGGGCTACACCGTCTGATCACAGATCCCATTGACCATTGAATGAGTTCATGATATTGAAACAGCAGCCTAAATCACTTTTATACAAGTACACGGATGGACAGTATTATAAAAGTAAAAAAAGTAAGTAAAAATAGAACTGTGAACTGTTTCTTTTTCTTTTGTCATCCACCAAGAACACTAGAAATGTTGTCGTTACAAATATGATATAATATTGCCAGTACAAGTTAATTTGTTGGTTTATTTGTCTAGAGGAAAACTCATCTGAAAGAGTCAGTGAAAGTCTGACTAGCAAATGTCTGATCACCGTCCAGAACTCTCTGAAGGTCCACTAAGTCACTTTTCAGGTGGAGGGTCCGCCACCTGGTCTCAATGAACATGTCACTGCTTTGCCTTGACCGTTCAAGAGTACAGCATTAAACTCAGGCGGTGCCAGGCCAAGTTACAGGTAAGATCTATGGAGAGGCTCACAATAAACAATTAAAACCTGTTATTGGAATCAATACATGATGAATGCACAATAGATTAGTTTAACGCCATATTGTGGAGAACACCAGGCAAGCTGGTGACAGACCCCCCCACCCCTCCCACCCTCTCTTTAAAGGTGCACTATTACAAAAACTTGACTTCCGGCTGTGCAGCACAGGGTCTCCCACATGCTTTATTACCATGTGGGTATTATTAAAAGTGTTTTGTTTTCTGTTCACTCACATAGTCATGAAAAGCCTTGGCCTCACTCGAGTGTTCGCAGGTGTCTCTTCTCTCTGGAGCGGCACAGTACAGGTCCCAGAACACACTGGAACAAGACAAGTCAGTGAGCAAATGTAGAAACCACTTACGCAGAACAAAATCATTGAGAGAAATGAGATAGGAATGAAAGTAAATGTAACTGTATTACTCTTACCACCACCATGAGTGAAGGAACCCCGGAGGCTCCCCTAACGTGATATTTTTCTCCCATCGGATCTGTACGGAGAGAGAAGACAGATGCTTCTTATACATTAAAGGGTAAAAACAAGTTGGACATCTGAATTAGCCTCATTACAAGTGAATTCTTCTTAACACATGCCATTATGTAATTGCATTATAATCTTCAAGACGTGAGTCTTTAAGTGGGTAAGTGAGTCTCGCTGCAGCTAAAAGCCTGTCTATTCATAAAGAGCTGAAGATATCTACAAGTGCATTGTACTTGTCTGAAGATGTAGTCGCTCTGAGCCGTATATGACTAACCTCTCTACATTTGAGCACATCTTTCCATTTGTCACTATTTTTTATGCTAAAACAGACAATGTCACTGGCTAAACAGGGGCCGAGATAAACTGATGTTACACAGAGCCATCGAGCATTCTCATTCTTACACATCGCCTTGTGTAAATGACGAGGGCTGCACACATTTCTGCATTTGCACATGTTTTATAATATTGCAAGAAACTGAATGCATTGCTAGAATGTATCCAGTCCTAAAAGGGAGCTACAGAAGTACTGGGGAGATTTAACCCGCTCCTCAGGACTGTCAGATTGAAAATGACTTCTAGATGCCAGTGGAAATGTCTTGGCATAAGAAAACAAACCAATGAGCATCTTTAAAACCAAACCAAGACAAATGGAGGGTCAGTTACACTCAAGTAAATTTAATAAATTATGAATAATAAGACAGGATATTTTGTTGTTTGTAAAGGACTTAAATAATGGATGACTTTACAATTTGCCAATTAAGACCATTCAAATTGTGATTTTGATTTGATCCAAACAGATATTTACATCCATCTGATACTACTACTACTACTACTACTACTACTACTACTACTACTACTACTACTACTACTACTACTACTACTACTACTACTACTACTACTACTACTACTACTACTACTACTACTACTACTACTACTACTACTACTACTACTACTACTACTACTATACTACTACTACTACTACTACTACTACTACTACTACTACTACTACTACTACTACTACTACTACTACTACTACTACTACTACTAACATCAGCCACAGAGGAACAAACATGACACATCTCATGTTAATTGGCTGTTCTCCAGCACTACTGCACACACTTCTTGTCAGGAGAATGTCTTTTATAAATCATATAAAGTTTCAGAAAGAGATTTTATATACAATTATGTCTTTGCTCATTACTTACCACATAGCTGAATAGCCTGGGCATTTTTAAAAACAAATTTAAATTATTATTTATTTTTCTAATCCCTTTGGTAAAAATGAATAGAAATGTATTTCTGGAACAGGCGGTGGGCGGTCACTGTTGAGTTCCATTGCCTCTATATCCTGAGCCTTGTGTGTTTTGAAAAAGGGCAGTCTAAACAAGCTCTGTTCAAAGTTGTCATGACCACGCTCACTCCGGTCATGATAAGAGGAAACCGTGTTGCGGGCTTTTGCTTCTTCGTGTCTGGAACACCTCCAGCTCTTCTGACAGTTTTACTGGACTGTAAAGTCAGTGTCTTTTCTGACTGGAAATGCCTCATTCATCAGAGTGCTTTAGATGCTATAGCTAATTATATGCGAGTGTATTACAAGACTTTCAGCAATACAGGGGAATACATGCAAGTATTTGAGACAAATTAGTTGTACTAATAATACAGTGCTAATGTTGACAGCCCTGTATACTGCTGCTGAGCCAACGAGGGGCTACGATCATTCAATTAAGTGTAGACTTACTGGAAGGACTGCTCAACGATCACACAAAAAAAGGGTTAGCAGCTCACCTCTGATAAGAAGGTCTGTGCGGACTTCTGAGCTCCGACGTGCAGGAGATACTCGTACACATACAGCGCTAACCTATGAGAGGGCACAGTTAGAAAAGGAAAAGTAAATCAGAAATAACAAATATTGTATGTTGCTTTCACGTAGCCAAGTCCTCAATATGGTATAACGTACTGTGTAGACCTAGATCTGGACCAAAAAAGTGATTACTTCTTCCAAATCTATACTTTTACTTAATCCCAACATGAGACAAAGTTCAACTCTGTGTTTCCCAAAAATAAAATCTTGTGGGTTTGAAGTTCCCAACAGCTCCAGAATGCGCTGTGACACAAGGCTGGTGCAGTCTGTCACAAAGCTCTCTTGAAGCAGAGACATTTTAACTCTGCGTTAGCCCTGGTTTGCCAACAACACTTAATGCTAGACATTTGAGATGTTCCTGTCAGGAAGTATCCACCTGTTAAAAGCAGACTGTGAAATGTCTTTGTGATAAAACACCTCCCTTCTACACCGGGGTTCTTGAAATACTTTTCCAATGGATATGATCACAGCAGGAATTCATTAAAGCTGTGATTCGTTCATCAATTTTGTTAGTGTTCAGTTCAGTGGATGTGAGGGAGAAAGCTCAAGATACAGGACAAATTCACTGTGTCTTGTGTCATAAAGGTGGAAGATGTATCAAAGTATCAATAATATAGATATGTGTGTAGTTCTGAAGATTTGCTAAATTAGACGATTGTGTATATACAAAAGAAAATATATGTGAAAAGCAGTAAGAAAGAGCTGATTAAAAAGGAAAAGAATTGAAACTTGGATTCACCTTTGTGCAATAGCCCATTTAAACCTCAACCAAGACCAAGGCATGGCTTTTGCATATTTATGATGAATTACAATCATATCACTTGATTATTGATGTCTGGACACTCCAAAAATATACATTGACATATACATGTGTGTCAATATTACCCACTGAAACTCTCATCCGTTATCTCATCAAATGTAAAAAACAAGCAAAGGTATTATCAAATACACACAATATTTTAACATGAGTCCAATTTTTTTTATTTCCTAATTTTTTTCTTTGTCTATTTCTTTTTGAGCGCCACATATAAAAAGACAGATAGAGCTAAGGTAAATACACACTTTTATACACCATTACAAGAAAAGCATGAACAATAAGTCTGACTGGAACAGGGTTGGCAAAATATTGAAAATCAGATAATCAATACTAAAATTAGTATCACAACTAGATACTCATTTGAACAAGTATTAAAAAAAGAAGATTTAAAAATCTCATTACCAGGACAAAATGTGACCATTCATAAACTTTTAGAATTGACAATATTTAATAAAAAAAAAAGTATATTAGGTGTTTTCGCACACATTTTTGTGTACGTTTATAATGAAACACATATCCCAGTATAAGAAGTTTCTTGGTCTCACTGAAAACTAACTGCCCCAGAGCAAGATAACAACTCCCCAAAGTGTGGCCCCAGTCCCGTTCTGTGCAAACAAAAACAGTACCAGGAACTGAAAAAGGTTCCTACAATGCGAAAACCCATATTGTTTTGTGTTGAAATTGTCAGTCTAAAACCTTGATACAAAAGAGCCTTTTAGCTTATCAGAGAATCAGTATTGAGAATTAAAGTAATAATTCTTTCATATCGAAATGAGATTGAAATTGTAGTGTTGAGACACACCAGACCTTATATCCAATATATCATCTCCCTTATAGAGACCTTTCTGAAGTGTTTCCTAAACAAAATTGTCCAGCTGAATAACAGTAAACAAGTAGCTGAAGATGTGTATGGCGGCAGCCCTGTCCCCCCAGACAGCTGCTGTGCCACCGGTTGTTTGACAAGTTTCCAGCCTTTTTGCTCCCGTTTTGTGTATAAAAATAACTCCTCTAGACGTCTACCTGTCTGCTCATGATGTACTGCCCACTCCCTTGTGTCGTCCGCCATCTTGGTTCAACGATAAAATGATGAAGAGTAGCGGGAATCTCCCTGACTTCTCCTCTTCCTCCTCTCTGTCCCCAGTGGCACTGGGCTCTGATGTTTAACCAAAGAAATTGAGCCAAGACTGCTGCACAGGGACAAGGTTAACTGAACAATGAGAGGCTTGACAAAACTCTTGACACCTCAAAAAGCGATATGAATAAAAGACGTTGACTTTTTATGGGAACATTTCCGAGGAACAAATGTGCTTGTGTTGCAGCGTTTTGTGCCAATCTATTCTACCCTTTGAGCCACAATGTCAAACACGACCACATGTGCGCGGGTGTTACTAATGCCTCACAAGCTCGCGCTTAGCCGGGAACACATTCGGGCCAGCGCTGATGCTGATGCAGAATGAAAAGAATGACCTGTGCTCATAACCGATTCGAGGGTGGACCTGCGATCGATGTTACAAGAGCTCCAACTGATAACCACTGGCCTCTACATACACCAAACGTCCAGGAAGAGTGAAGCATGGCAAGTGTAGGAGTCACACAAGGTGAAAATTAATGTTAACTCGAACCAAGGAACTTCTAAGTCAATTTTGCAGACTTAAAATATTGCAATAGCTACTGAAATGTTTCACTTTAGGCTGGTGTTATATCTGACCCCGTCTCGCAATGGAAGCCACTTCAGAAAAAGAAATAGTAATTGCTTTTTTGGACACATTCAAATCCACTTTTTATCTGCTTGTGCTCGTTTCATTTCACTTTTATTTTTGTATTTTAAGATTATGCATCTGACCAAAGTAAAATACAGCAGTAACCATTTAAGTCAGGATTTAAAATGTTAGCGTTACAATTAAGAAGAAACATCAGGATTTTATGATTACCGTATTCACAATTAGTCAAATAACCGTGGAAACTTTACATCATTTCATCACACTGTCCAACGGATCTCAATTATGAAATTTAACTTTTTGAAGTTATATTTACTTTTAAAAATTGAAAAAGCAATACATGTGGACTGCTGCAAAGAGTTTAAAATTAACTCTCAAAATTATTATTTTGTTCACATTTCAAAGCTGTAAAAATCCGGCACAGTCCCTTTAAGATTAAGTTCACGTCACTTATTTGTGCTTAATAGAGCATTTCTTTAAATGTCTTAAAATTATATTGTAACAAACATTATTGTCTATGATTTTTAGAAAACAGAAACACAGCATTCTTACTCACTAGAGCTTTAGTTACAGCAGGTTTTACCATTGTGCATCTGCTATTTTAATTTGAGCTTTGAGAAGAGAGCAAATGGCAGCGCCTCGTGAAGCACCCTTTTTACCCAGATCAGCATTTAGAAGGGACCAGTAGATCACTGCTAATCAATTTACAGCACTCCCATGGCGATCAAAGCCTGGCTCTGACTCAAGTCGTGCAGCCAACGACTTCTCTGATTGGATTTGGCCTTTATAGATTAGCTGGGATTATTTCACCCTCGTTGAAGATGAAACCGGAAGCCATTATGCTGTGATCATTATCAACGAAATATTTACAGGGTTTGCTGACATGCAGACAAAACCTAACATTATGATTATGACCATTTACTCATAAGTGTTTTAATTGTCTATTAGCGAGCTAATACAAATGTGAGGGTTTAAGAAGAAAGGGTTAGGTTATCGAGAGATATCCCATAAGAAACAGCATCACATCGTAACCACTGCAAACCAAAAAGAGAGTGGCAAGCTACCAAACAAATTGCATTACTGTATATAGTCAGGAGGGCCACTGGCACAGTTGTTATGGACATGACAATATAAATACATTTTAAAAGGAAGAAGGATAAAAAATGGGTAAGAACACATTTTTTGTGTCCTTATATAAATCATTTAGAAAATGTAATGGGTTTCATGCACTCGGTTGATCTTTTTTAGCAACACATGTTCTCATGTTGTTGGCTGATTTTGCTTTGGGCGAGCATGTTAACTACCTCAGGTAACTAGGTCAGATCACACATTTCCAACATGGAGCAGTCCGTGTGAAACAAAAGAGAGTGCTGCGGTGACAGAGAGAGTGAGATGAAAGCCTCTGGTTTGAGGAAAGAGGTGCAGCGGGAGGATTAGAAACTGACAAAAAAGAAGTGTAGAAGATGGAAGTGATGGGTGTGAGCAGATGAGCCCCAAGACGAATCCTCTGGAGATCTGTAAACTTTCATATTCTAATGTATCAGCTTCTCACAGAGTAGTGTCTCAGTTAGCCAAGCACCCCGCTGTGACCTTCTTCTGCAAATTAACACAAAAATTCTCCACGGGTTAAAAAAAAGCGTAGCTAACCTAGAATCAAGGCATTATCTAAAAGAAAAGGCAATGAATGAGAAAATGCATTCACCTGGCTTTTTCATGGACAGTATAATGATCTCATGTGAGTTGATAACAACAGAACACTTTTGAATAAAGTGCATCTTTGAAGAAGTCGGCTTGCATTTATAAAAAATGAAATTAACAAAAAGATAATAAATAGAAAAAAATGCATTATAATGGTGCTGCCTCTCCGCAGATCTGACTTGAAACTTGGTCGGGTGATGTGCTACCTGCTTGTCTTCCTGATGATACTTTTAATGCGATACTGTGGAATATTCCTGATAAAGCAATAACATCTCCATGGAGACAAGCAGGTGGCGGAAGTTACATATATGACCAATAAGAACCTTCATTGTGCAACTTATTGTAGCGGGAGAAATTATTACATCTCAAATTCAGCTAGAAACACTGGTGTAAGACTCAGATGAATTAACTTTCTGATATTTTGATGTGAAGCCTGGAGACGATCAGGAAGTGTTTGGTGATTTCCCCCTCAGTCACATTATATAACACTGTGGTCTCAACGTGACGCAACACAGGCAGTGACAGCAGCAACCAAGCCTTTTGTGGCCGTCCTTATGATGAGCACCAAGCCATTCAAAAGATCAAAAGTCATGTATCAACTATGACCTCTCAATAGTTCAAGCTTAAAAGGTGCACGATGTAACATTTCCAGTGGGGGGTCCGCTACCTGCTTGTCTACAAGGAGATGTTATTGCTTTGTTTCGAATGCTCCACATGCAAAAACGCTTACTTGTCTAGCAGTTATTCAGTTAGTGGTATTTATTGCAAAAAATACCTTGAAAAGCATGCAGCCTTGATGTGCAACTTATTTTGGCGACACCTGCTTGTCTCCATGGAGATGTAAAAGTTTAATGCCTTACTGTAGAACATTCACAGGCAAAGCAATAACATGTTGGAGACGAGCACAAAGGCAGGCAGACCCTTTAAATCTTTGTGTGTATTGGTGCAACAGTTGGCCCGCATTAGATGGCACTTTGATTAATTAGGCAAGTCGAGCACTTTACACAATTAAGAGCTAAACGACTGGACTTCATTTATTAGCAGACACAGACAGCAGAGCGCTGTTGTGACGGTGGGGCAGTGGTGAGTAGAGCATTGAGGCAGGACAAACAACGACAAATATAGACCCATTACTCTTGTTCAATAATTCATCTCAAAGCTTCAAGAAAACAAAACTACACCACAACTACAGTCTCTGGCCACGTTAGACAGCAGGTTTAAAACATTCAAATAAGAAGGGTGATTTTCATAGAAAAAACATCCGTAAAAGTTTGGTTAGACGTGTCCCGGAATCACAACGTGTTTCTGAAATGCCCAATAGTTCATGCTTTTGCGCTTTAAGCCGTTAAAAGGTTTTTGGAAAGTCTTTGTCTCTTTTTGCTGAACTATTTTCAAATAGGTGTAAAATGGTGCACACGTTAAGTACAAGAATAGGACAAATGTAGCAGTTGATTGTTAAACAGGTGTGGAGAGAGGGAAGACGGAGAGATAGAGACAGGGAAATAGAGACAGAAGAGAGAGAGAGGAAAGAGAGCCAGAAGAGAGACAGGGAAAAGAGACAGAAGAGAAGAGAGAGAGAGAGAGAGAGGGAAAGAGGACAGAAGAGAGACAGGGAAAGAGACGAAGAGAGAGGAGAGGGGGAAAAGAAGAAGGACAGAAGGAGGAGCAGATAGAGAAGAGAGGGAACAGAGACAGAAGAGACAGGAAAAGAGTAGAAGAGAGAGAGAGAGAGCGAGAGAGGGAAAGAGACCAGAAGAGAGACAGGGAAAAGAGACAGAAGAGAGGAGAGAGGGGAAAAGAGACAGAAGAGAGACGGGAAAAGAGACAGAATAGAGAAGGAGAGAGGGAAAAGAGACAGAAGAGAGACAGGGAAAAAGAGACAGAAGAGAGAGAGAGAGGGAAAAGAGACAGAGAGAGACAGGGAAAAGAGACAGAAGAGAGAGAGAGAGAGAGAGAGAGAGAAGGAGGAAAGGGAGCAAGAGAGAGAGAAGAGAGACAGGGAAAAGAGACAGAAGAGAGAGAGAAAGAGAGAGAGAGGGAAAGAGAGCCAGAAGAGAGAAGGGAAAAGAGACAGAAGAGAGAAGAGAGAGAGAGGGAAGAGAGCCAGAAAAGAGAGAGAGGAAAGAGAGCCAGAAAAGAGAGAGAGGGAAAGAGAGCCAGAAGAGAGAGAGAGGAAAGAGAGCCAGAAGAGAGACAGAGAGAGAGAGAGAGACAGAGAGCCAGAAGAGAGAGAGAGAGAGAGAGAGAGAGAGAGAGAGAGAGAAGAGAGAGAGAGAGAGAGAGAGAGAGAGAGAGAGAGAGAGAGATGAGAGAGAGAGAGAGAGAGAGAGAGAGAGAGAGAGAGAGAGAGAGAGAGAGAGAGAGAGAGAGAGAGAGAGAGAGAGAGAGAGAGAGAGAGAGAGAGAGAGAGAGAGAGAGAGAGAGAGAGAGAGAGAGAGAGAGAAAGAGAGCCAGAAGAGAGAGAAAGAGAGAGAGAGAGGGAAAGAGAGCCAGAAGAGAGACAGGGAAAAGAGACAGAAGAGAGAGAGAGAGAGAGAAGAGAGAGAGGGAAAGAGAGCCAGAAGAGAGAGAGAGGGAAAGAGAGCCAGAAAAGAGAGAGAGGGAAAGAGAGCCAGAAAAGAGAGAGAGGAAAGAGAGCCTGAAGAGAGACAGGGAAAAAGAGCCAGAGAGAGAGAGAGAAGCCAGAAGAGAGAGAGAGAGAGCCAGAAGAGAGAGAGAGAGAGAAGGAAGAAGACAGAGGAGAGAGAGATAAAAGAGGACAGTAGAGACAGTAAAGAAACAGAGACAGAGGAAAGAGAGAGACAGAACGAGTCAGTAGAGAAGGAGAAGAGGAGAGAAGAGAGAAGGAAGAAGAGAGAAGGAGAGAAGGAGAGAAGGAGAGAAGGAGAGAAGGAGAGAAGGAGAGAAGGAGAGAAGAGAGAGAGAGGGAGAAGGAGAAGAGAGAAGAGAGAGAAAGGAGAAAGAAGAGAGAAGGAGAGAAGGGGAGAAGGAGAGAAGGAGAGAAGGAGAGAAAGAGAGAGAGCGAGAGAGTGAGACAGGGAGAGTAAATGATTAATGAAAGGAGCTGGAGGCGCAGCCGGGAGGTCAGGACAGAGCCGTGTGGAGGCTGCAGTCGGAGAGGACACTGTCCACAGCCTCATCTCTCACAGAAGACATTTTACTGATATCTAAATAAGACAAAAGTCAAATATGAAACACATTTCTGTTGTTTCAATGTCAACAGTGTTATCAGTAACTGTTGTACATGTTCTGAAAATATGTATTCAGAAAGATCATTTTGAGTAACTGATATGCTTTATTTTTACAAATATTCAGACTACAATTCAATTCAGTTTATTTTTGTAATGCCCAAAATCACAACAGCGGCTGCCTCGAGGGTTGACAGTGAAAAACAGAATAAAAAACAGAATAAACATATACAGTTACTTTCCTATAATAAGGAATACAATGCGATATTTGCTTATGCAACTAAGACTTCAAACTGCACATTAGTGAGACGCGCCACATCACTGAGAGGGCGTCTGCAATTAGTCCTCTTAAAATAAATGCATCACAAATGGTGCAACAAACATGAAGCCATTATAATCATCCATAAATAATCTAGGGTCATGTTTTTACACTAGTATAATTACTATTTATAATTATTCATTAAAGTCAAAGTATTCCAAGTATTCAGAACACAGTACCCATACTGGCCCATGTTACAATGCAGTAAGTGTTCAGTATTCTGTCACTAAATACATTTTCCAAGGATTCTTCCCAACACTGTCCGTAAAGGCTTTGGATGTGTCAGTATTTCTCTGTGCTTGCTCCACGTCAGACCTGTTTTCCTGCCAGAATAATGTCACATCTAAATGACTCAAATGGAAAAGGAACAATGGATCTTGTCTGATAAAAACAGACCAGCGACTCCTTCCCAATCCTCAGACCAGGCAAACAATTCAGTGACTTTCCATTTACATATTTTTGCTATAACGTCGTCAAACCTATGCCTTTTAATAATCCTCGGCGGCCGGAGCGCTGCCGTGGCTTGAGCACAGGCTGATCGCTGATGCATTTCTAATTGGTATTTTTGCTGATGGTCACAAGTTAAATCTATATTCTCCATTATCCTTCCACCGCATCCCCAAGAGCCCCGGTAATGGCTCCGACTGAACTCAGGCAAAGCGCTGTGGTGAGAGATATGAAGTGTGGAATGGGCTCAGTGGAGCTCGCTGACCTCTGCATGTACGGAGTTGGGGTATGACTGAAACTTGTGCGACGCTGAAACAATCTCTTTGAAGATTAGCCCGAACACGTGTCATAATCCGGCCACGGGAAAGACGCTCAAACAGACTGCGTTATCTGCTCGTGGGCCGTGTTTTTGTCTCTACTGGGATTGTGTCACACGCTGCGTCGCTTGGTAAATGTTTGCTCAAGGACTCGTAGTAAAGCCCGTAGCGGTGGTTTGGCAAAGAAAAGAGGCCTGGTGCACCAACATGGGCTTGGCAAAAAAATAAAAAAAATAAAATAAAAAGAATCTCCAGCGTTGCTAGCTTTGGGACTAGCGAGCGGAGCTGGCCTACTTCACGAGTGTTAAGAGGTTCAAGCAGCATGAACGCACAACCGCCACTGCTCCACACAGCTGAACACTGAGGGATAACTTTTCAGTCCAAAAACTCTTGTGCTCGGCTAAACAATGGAGTCACATGAATTTCTCTCCAGCAAAGAGTGGGCTTTATTATTGATGGAGGGGTGAAATGGCATGCGTAAAAGAATGAAGCTCATATCCTGAGAGAGGGAGGAAGGCTGGTGCACTCCCCAGCTCACCTCGGGGAAGGATTCATGTTTACCTTTCATTAAGTGCAGATCCCGCAATCTCCCTGCCTGCCCCTGCCCGCCCTCCCCTGGGGACCGACAAATACATAAAGTCAGGAATATAAGAGGAATAATGGAAAAAACAAGTCACAGGTAGAGAAGTTTGCGGTTCGTCTCATATGAGCAGGGTGTTTTCAGCTCTATTAAACTCCTTTCATGAGGGAAGCTTGGTTTTCATAGTTGTAATAATACAGTAATTAATCAGGATGAGCCTATACCGAAAGCCGATATGTGGCTTGCATCTGTGGTCAATAACAGATATTTGTCAATACCGATATCTGTAAAATCTAATAAAAAAATAATAGAAGAATGCAGAATGGGATATGGAATCATCTGTGACATGATTGTGTAAACATACGGCCACTTTTTTTGCCCAGTTGCTTTGCTAAGTCCAGTTTTCTCATGAGTCAGTTCAAAAAGTCAAATCTGATGCACTGAGGACAATGACTCATGGCCAATCGCAGACCGGGGCACCGGCTTTTTTTCATATCAACCAATTATGATACAGGTGAAAAGCGGGCTGTATCGGCCAATACTTGAACCGATATACAGCCCATCCTTAGTACTTCAAATGTGAAAGTGAAACAACTGCACACATATATTCAAAGTAACAATGGTAAAACGCCACGCCAGTCTTCATCATTATTTCACAAATAAATCATGGACAGAAAAGGCAATAACTGCTGCAGTTTTAGGACTAGACTTGTGGAATTGCGGTTTAATTTTACATGCAACTACAATCCAGTCTTCCTGAAGACGTGAGACCGGCCTCTACCACGACAATGTGCAATTAGGATTAAAAACAGTTCTGTTTAGCTGTGTATTCTGAAAGGATCTTCTCTTTTAAAGCAAGTTGTATAAGGATTATTTATGTTTTTATCCATTTTTATTATGGTTTTTGCAGTGGTGCATTAACATTTTGAGACTGGAATGACATGCTAAATGAATGCATGTTTGCAGAGAAAATGATGCTACTTCAATAATTGCGACCATTTTCCAATTTCTGCACGATACGTTTTACAGCCCTAATATGTTTAACAATCATTTAAAATCAATAAAGGCGTGTGACGATAGTGGCATTTTACTTTACTCCTTTGTCAAAAAAGGTATTCAAATTGTGCTGGGTGTAATTTTGCAGGCAGGAGCAGCACACATGCAGCTGTGACAATCCACTCCCAATCTGATGGGGAAAACAGCAAATTAGTGCGGTTGCAATTAAGCCTTGAGAGACAATACAATGAAAAGACAGCGCCCATACACTCGCAATCAGATGAAATGGAGCGCCTCTGGTTCTGTCAGCGGCGCTACGACTTCACAGCCTCCCACCGCAGACAACAATGCCCAGGCCCAGATAACAGGAAACACCAGCGTATCCAGCCAAGAAGCAGACTTACCAACACGCACTAATCGAGCAGAAAGTACCGCGTGTGTGTTGAGGAGAAACGTGTCACATAATTATGCATAATAAGTAGTCCACTGTATGTTTGTATTATGTCAATCAATGGAATAAAATGTGAATTTATTCCATCACTTTCTTATTTCAAGTTCCTTTTGTTGCATTTGATTTGTTGAGATTGAGTCGCCTCTCATGGGGAGTTTGTTTAATTTCACAGCTGAAGAGGCACCGATGATTTTAAGGAGTGTGTTTTACTTGTTCAGCTCTTTCCCAAAGGAGAAAACAGTAAATCTACGAAGAAATACAACTGTTAAGTGAAAGAATGTATTAAACTGTTATAAGCTGTAAAGTTAGCGAAACAGTGATCACCCAGGGTCAATTAGTTTTTAACTTCGGCCTTAAAATTGTACCAAAATACATAAAAATCCCATTCAGAAATGCATTAAAAGTGTTGGAGAAGCTCCTGCCTCTCCAACGGACTGATGTCCTACAATGGGGCTTTATAGACCACGAACACGTTATTTTATATCAACCATTTCTACTGATGTCAGTTTTTGGACTGAGGGAGGAAACAGGGCCACTATGTCTGATATAGCTTTACAGAAATAATATTTACTCATTTAAAAAGATTTCTGAAATTGTTTTTATTGACATTTTTTGTGCTAACTGTTTTCTGGTGTAAGTATATATATATTGTTTCTATTTCTGTTCATGTCAGTTTTACTCATCAATTTGAGCTTTCTAGTAAAGGGCAAGAAACACAATTTCCAGAGTTGGGCTTGCCGTTCATCTACACTAAAATCAGCAACAGGTGGTGGCATCAATACAGATCCCAGTTAAAGGTTCACCAGACCCATGTTTCGACTGGTCCAGGTCCCCCAGACTGGTTCACTCGAACCGCTTCGGTCAGCAGCGGTCTGCGTTTCTATGGTCAGGTCCAGACCCGCGACTAAAAACCTATGTCAATCCATCTAAATTCCCAAAAAGACCTTAAGTAATTCCAAGTTTGTGGCGCTGTGAGATGTGGCTTAATCTAGAGTAAACAAGAAACAACTTCCAGTTTATCCTCAGTGTTTCCCACATTTATTTCACTTCTGAGTCTCTACGCAGCATTGTCATGTTTCTTTATGACAAGTTTTAGCTTTGGATAATGCTCGATGCATTATGCAATATAAGTGTTGTGTATCGATAAACAGGAAACAGCTAACGTTCGTAGCTTTGTTTTGCTTCGTTTGTCAGCTCAACAAATAAAATTGGTTATCATAACTGGAAAAATTGTGGTTTATCACAAGATCAAATCAACATTTTGTAAGAATGTCTTATTTTTATTTAGATTTGCTTTTTGTTGTGTGGTTTTCATATCAGTCTGCATTCTATCTTTATTCCATTCAATCATTTTGGACTAAAGCGGAGTGGAGCCGAAAGTGAGCCAGCACGCCCCGGAAGCTAGTACAACTTGGCCCCGTTTAGACCCCTTAAACAGGCTGGTTCACTTGCGACAGTGGAGACACTTACAGACCCCTATCTGCTCCAAAGTGAACTAGTGGAAACACGGCTCACGTCTCACTTGTCTGACAAAGTGAAACTTGGACATCTGGGAGAAGATGACTCAAAGTACTGAGTTATCACATTGGACTAAATGAACCGCAAAAGTCAGAAATGAGACAAAGGCAGTCCTAAACTATTCCAGGAAGAACATGAATGCATGAATCTCATTTAATGTGTTTTTAGTGACAAATTTATGACAGATTTATGAGGGGAACCAATAGCTAGTGGATAGAATTGATTTATTTTGTTGCCAACTCTGTGTTAAACAATAAAGGCCAAACAGCGCTACAGTAATGACAGTTGAAAAACTGCAATTGAATACCAAATATGAGAACTCTGACACGTTTATAGACAGGAAAGGACATGTGTAAGGACCAAATTCATGTCATGCCGTGCAGGTTTCATTTTACAAAACAATTATGTGGTGTGATAGTGAGCAGCGGTGGACTGAAAACCAAACAGCTACAAGGGGAGAGGAGGGAGCGTCTAAAGCAGTTCCTAAGCCCGGCCGTCATGCATGCTTAACCTTGCGCTAGTGTCTGTGCGATGCGGCTTGCATATCAATGATGGAGAATTTCAGCAGAAAACCCTCCAACCAATCTCCACTCAACAGAGCAGACGAGCGGGGGCCCGCGCCGCATCTGCACTCAACTTAAATCAAGATTATACTGTAGCAACACAATGCTGTTTCATTGCGTTGTGCTGGTCCCAAGCCTGGATAAATGTAGAAGCAGGAACAGTAGTCGGCTTCATCAGTGTTAACTTATTTTCCGCAATATGATGGAAAACTGCTGAATGCACTTGAGAAAGACATATTATATTTAACAACTGCATTAAACTGCAAAATCAGCACAAATATTAACCAGCACGGCCAAGTCAACAAGTCCTTAAAAGGGCACGTGTTCTGCAAAATCTACTTTCAAGAGCTTTAAACGGTTTCTCGTTATCATTTGAACTTGCATTTTGGGTAAAATGTAATGGAAATCTGTGAATCTGTTTCTTTTAATGAGTTGTTTCAAATCAACATGGCGATTTAAAATGGCCCAAAGATAATCGGCTATAACTATATAGCAGACAAAAACATAAAATTGTGTACTGATTTGCAAGTCCATAACAACTAATACTATATTTTATTTGAAAAGCTGGACAGAAAGTGTGACATGCAAGTTGTTTCCATTGACAGTGTTTACTTTAGGCAGGAGCTCAGGTTACAGGAAGTGTTTTGAGGGAGCGTCCAGCGCTTTGTGGTTTGGAGCAAAGCTGTGCATATTTTGTGTCACCGTGAGCAACAAAAACATCCCAACAATACCACAAGGCCCACGGCTCATATACAACACAGATATAAAATTAACTGGACGATTTGACACAACAAAATGAATCGGTCTTCATACCTCTTTTCTGTTTTGCCATGAAAGCCCAAAAGAGAAGTCGGTCCTCCTGTATTTAGACACTTAGTTGACGGTAAAATGGCAAAAGGGTGAATTTGAAACGCACAGAAAATTGGAGCAAATGAGCGAGCATCAGCAAAACCAACAGGTGACAAAAGACAGCACAACAAACCTGAAGTGAGAGAAGTTATAAACTGAAAAACAGGGCAACATATAACAAGAGAAGTTTTGAATTGTGTTTATTGTAACTGATAACGGTTCCAGTTGTCAAGGTTTGCATCTAACAAAGAGGAACACTCAATGTACACTCAGTTCAACTCAAGAGTTCTCTCAACTAATGAAGGAATCAATGATTTTTGCAAATGTACTAATGTGCTCACTGTTCCCATTGTTTGATGCTGCTGAACATTTTAAGCTTCTTCTTGTCTTGTTTTGGGTGGGTACTGTCCTCTTGAGTCTCTCGTGCTGATTGACATGTCAAGCATTTCCCTGCGGCATCAATCAAGTGTGTCGACGGGCTTTGATAGCACTTCGGTGGCAACTTCCATCTCTGGCGTGGTGGATAAGAGCCGACGAGCAGGGATGCCAGCAGATAAAAGAGGACTTTAACAGATGGGATGTGTTCGGCAGGTTAAAAAGAGCTTTTTATCAGTGCCCTGTCAAACTGTCATCATCGCTTTTTGGAAGAGAAAAGCCAGCATAGCACAGCTCAGTTTTCTAATCCTACATTGAGGCTGATCTAAAACACAGGGAAGATTAAAACTTTGGCGGTTGAGGCATTTTCTCTGACCACCAGCAGAAGACGACAACGACAGACTTGTTCAAGAGAGTCCCATGAGAGATGAAGAGGCTATTAGCTGCATAATGATCACTGGGTGTTGCGGTTCACACTCCACCATGATGGCAGCATGACGGACAGATGGAGCTGATGTTGGAGGGAAAACATATGGGAGACGAGCTGGTGGCAAACGGTTGAGATGGGACACTCGAACAGCCCCTTTGTGCTGTCTCATCGCCACTGAGAGGACTTGTAACGCGCGTTAAGCTAAGGTCCAATGCACTTCATTTTGACAGCACTATCACAGTGTTAGTTTGGAGAAACTTTTTCTTATTAAATAATAATAAAACTAAAAAGATGGTGGTTTTACAAAGTAGTATCATTTAGAATGTAGTGGTTTGTAGTCACGTGCAATAAGTCTTTCTTGGCGTTTGTCCTGCTTACACACAAGGTCCGGTTTTTGAGACGTCTGCCCCAGAGTATCTTCTGGGGTTCTTATTTTCAATGCTGCCCATTCAGTATGTTTTGCAACAAAATGATATTGATGGTCTCCAAATTTGTGAGCCCCAACGGACTTGAAAAGGAGTGTTTCTAAAACTGTATCCTGCCCCTTGTTTGTGTCCTGTTCCTCAGGTGGCAGCTCATATGTGCTCTGGCTCAGTGGAATCTGTGCAGTGCAATGTTTTTCTGTGAGATGTGGTCTCATTGTGCCCCTCCATAATGTAGCTCACTGTCAGAGCCAGAGTGGCAGTCTGAATTGCTTCAGTCAGATAAACACTCCCAGCATGCATTGCTCTATGCTGCACTGGCAGCCTCCTGGCAGCATTGTGAGGTGTCTCGGTTCATAGAGTTGTGCGATGACAATCCCTAAAGCAGAAGGCACACTTCAGCACCACATTTGTGCTTATTTCATAAGCCGCAATGACACCAGCTCATAACTTTCTTACATTCAGTTTAATATTCTCTCCCTTCTTCCTAGATCTTTTTTTACAGTTCAGATTTTCTAATAGTGGATTGAACCGCCACATGGGAAAAGAAGAACTTCAGAAATGTTTAATGATAAATAAATCAATGTGAACCATGTCCACCAACTGCCTCTAAAACCTATACTTGTCCAACAACTGAGTACACCGTGAGCGGTCATGTCCTGTCACTTCAAATCAGTATCAAGCGCAGTGCCACGGAGAGAGAGCAGAGAAAGAATACACAGAAAACAGGACGAACAACCACAATTAACTCCAATCAAAGACAAGTTAACAGAATAAAATTAATTAGTAATAGGTAAGAGAACCACGATAAAGCATGTTGCCATGGAAAATGTCTTTTGTCTCAAATCTTAATGACTTCAACTTCAGTCTTATCCCTGCATGTTTGAATACAGATGCATGTAACAGAAAAGGTCTGGATAAAAAGATCTCATTAAGATGAGCTCAAGCAAACTATTAACTACATTTTACACCAGGTCCTTTCCCTTCTGATTCAAACACGCTGTCAAAGTATTAACTTCTCTTTGATGGAGATCTTCCTGAATAATTACACAGATAGGATTTATTCAGAATAACAGTTAATGTGTTGAAGCTGATGTTGAAATGATGTAACAAAAATGCAACAATGAATACGACACAATATCACAACCATAGCTTATTTGTCCCAGGTTTGTTTCTTTCAAATTGATTATTCTTTCATCTTAGTCAAGATTTTTGGGGCAAATCTTGAAATGAGCTTGATCCATGAGCACAACCAGAAAAGTGTAACTAAATGTAATTCCAACACAGATACAGTAACAACCATCTATTTCACCGTTTCACCCAGCACTGCCTTTGAATTGTGGGAAGAAGCCGCTGAACTTGAGAAAATCCATCTGCGCCTATGAAGTGGTCAGTGATTGGTGTAAGCTGAGAATGGAATCAAAATAATGACAAAAAGACAAACTTGGCTTGTGTGTTGCTGAATATTACCCATTTATTTAAAACCCTATAGTTCTTCCATGTGTGCACATCTCTTGCACAGATATGTGATTTACATCTCAGGCCAAAAGCCAAGACCCAGTTGTCAGTGGGGGTCCATTCTGAGGTCAATACTACAACAGTGTAAATGATCCAGCAAATTCCCCCAGTCAGACCAGCCTGCGCTGTGTTACTGCCGTGCTCAGTCTTCTCCTGCCTGCACTCCCCCCGATCCCCCGCTGAGCTCCGAAAATGAGAAACAACTGAAGCCAAGGTAGCAATGGGTCTGCTCCTCCAGCTCACACCCTTACACAACGCTGCTTGTTAACAAACTTCGGTCTGCCTGATTTTGCCTTTCGTCTGGTTTCTCAACACACAGGGAGGGCTTCATTTGTTGTGGCCTCTGTGAACATCCATAGGTGCCTCACTTTAAAATAAACAGAAAAGGGCAGACGTTGAGAATTGCTGTAAAACTCCAGCAATAAGTCCAACATACGTTCAAGACACAATAGAAAAATGTCCTGCAAGACCCTTTGTCATGTAGCATACACACAAAATGACTAACATACCCTCACAGACCTGACCGAACAAAGTGTCTGTGTCAATCTGAAAAAGAACTATGTCATATTTAGGCTAGATTTGCAGAAACCCAAAGAATGATTAAGTCTTTTATGGCCAGGCCTATAGGCTTATTCTGATCCAAACTTGATTTTAGACCATGTGTAAGCATGGCTCTCTGTAGCTGTCACAACACAATCCAAATCCTCCGATACAAAAACCATGAGTTTGCAGTTCAGCCTGCTGAAACAACCGCAGGTTTCTTCTAAACGATACACACATTGCTCGACCACTTTTCAGCTTCAGATGCAATTAAATAACACTTAAAAGCCAAACTCATTATCCGAAAAGTAAGAAAATAAAACATAAAAAAGACACGGCAATACGTGAGCATAAACACGTTTTGAAAAAAAAAGAAAAATAGGTCGAAAAAACGTCCTTTAGAAACGCTGTGGAACACGCGTGCAGAGCAATAGTCTTTAGTCAAACAGAGCAGAATAAGTTTGTAAACCGTGCACAGAGCGCGCTGTGCGGAGCCCCGCGCCGCTGTGCGCTTGTCTGTGCCCTCTCCTATCGCAGCTCAGTGTGCGACTGCCCCCGGCCGCTCGTGAACTCCCCTCGCGCCGCCGTTTCCTCCCCCATAAATAAAACTTACTTTTCTCTGGCTTGGCTGTCGGACGGCACGCTGCTGCTCTTGCCTTTGGCGTACATGCTTGCAGAGAGCCCCGATTGTCACGCACCTGTCAACCCATCACAACCTCCCTGGCACAGCCCCGTCACCATGGCGACACGAGCAGCGGCGGCGCCCATTGGATGCTCGGCAGTCCGGAACCGCCCACTCACCCTGGAAACCAACAGTGAGTGACAGTCACCGGGAACGCCCACATGAGCTTAACCCCGCCCCCCTCACCAGCCCTGTCTATCTCTGCGCGTCAGTCAGAGCTATGGCCGCGAGGCTGTGCTCACTCCTGACAAACTGACATAACACAAGCACGAGTTCTCTCTTCATTCTCCTCTCTGTTGTGCAGACGGCGATTTGAAACCGTCCAACACATGTTTGAATCAACTCGCTTTGGTGGTTCATTTTATAGACAATCACACCCTCTACCGATGACTTCAGCGCATGGGTGGTGAAAACAAGTCCATTTCAAGTGGAGTTTATCAGCTCATTAGCCTCCACATTGGCCCTTATATTCTATGTTTGAGAAGCTGGGAATCGTAGTTTTGGGGAGAAAAGCTTGGTTATTGCTCCCTGGCAGCCGCTCCCAAAACAGTGTGGTCAAGTGCATTAGGCTATGACCTTATCTTAACCTTTCCACGGTGTATATTTTATTCCACACGAGAAGTAGGCTATTCAAGAGACAGGTTTACTGCAACCCCCTAATTTTGTATTAGAGGTCACAGTGTGTGCAGCAGAGAAAAAGTGCCATGTCATGCTGCTGTCCAAACTGGCAGACAAAAAGGAGCTCATTGTATTGTCACCACCACTTCCTACAGGAGACAATAGCAGACCTTCACATACACAATTATAGCCATGCAATGCAGAATGCCTCTGAACTCTCATCCTAAATGTCTACATATGTCTGATCCATTGTCAGTGGCTTTCCTTAAATGTATTATGAACATGATTGAGTGCTGGGGCAGATCGCAGGGGCAGCAGTGTTGACGCTTATGCAATGCTCCGGTGATGTGACCCAATTGGCACTCCCTCTCTCTCACTCCTGTCTGTCTACTTTACCTCACCACTCTCATCCCCTCCATCCTCCTAATGAAGCTTCATTTTGCACAAGGAGAAGTTTTTGGTTTTAGGATGAGTCCTGACAGGGCGATCACCATGACAACCGCAGACTTACCCAGAGCTGCTTCACAGAAGGACAGGAAAGGAAGAAGTGTGTCACGGGAAGCAAGTGGTTTTACCACTGAAGGGACCTTTTTCAGTTCCTGGTACTTTTTTAGTTCCAGTCCCCATTTGATGTGCATTTGCACAGAGTAGGAACTAGGGACTGAGTCCACACTGTGGGTCTTTTTTAGCTCATGCTCAGGGCCAGGTACTTTCCAGCGTGACCAGGATCCTTTGTTCAAACAAGTACATTTACACTATCTTCATTGGGAATATGTTTCATTCATGTGTCCTGCACTCCAGGTTTGAGTGCTCAGAAAACATCTACCTACCTCCTACCTCCACCCACTGCTCTGTATTTATTTGTTTTATGGAAAAATCAACAACAATAATCCCAAGTACTAGTTCTGCCGTTCACAAGTCAGTGGATCCGTTTCTATTCTCAAGCCGTTTTAGAGGGTTTACAATTTCAAAGTGTAAAATAATGATCTGTTGATGATACTTAATAGTTATGAAGTAAGTTTTACAAATGAGTGAGACATATTTTTGTTGTGGTTTAAATGATGGTAGTGCTTACTTGCATGGCCTACTGTACAGTTTCTCCCTGACATCATGAGGGTGGGAAAAGGCGGGACACTGAGAGATAGCAGTTTAGATTAGAAGGGTGCGAGCGGCATCAGCCCAAGGCCCTGTGTCACATTGTAGTTTTACTGCAACTAAAACAAACGATACATTCACGGCTTTATGACTTAACTACATTTGTGTATCAAGTTACGGCCCAAAACTAAATGAATCATAGTTAACATTGACAACACATCATCATTTTTTCAATCATTTTTACGTTTTCGGGGTATTTTCAGTGAGTCACCCTAGTCTTCTTTGGTGGACTACTATAGTATACATATGTGTATTAAAACATTTCCACAGAGGGTTTGGTAGCTCTCACTAACAATTAGCCCTTCCAAAAGACACAGAAGCGCCGTAGTTAAATTTAGAGATAATACACATCGAGTTTGTCATGGTAATATAAGTTATATGTGAGGACTATGGCAAACAGTATCTCGTAATTGCAGTTTATTAACCAGTGCAATTAATACTGAAAACAAACAATGACATAACTCAAAGACAAACCACTTTATCTGCTAACCACACACGCAACATAATAATCAAGCAGATTTCACTCTAAAGGGCTGTACAGCATTTTTCTTATTAAATACAAGCAAAGTATCATCAACATTGCATCTTGAATTAGATTTACTTACATCATTCACTTTATTTTATTCTGTGCATAAGAAATTGAGCTATTGCCGACTGACATCAGCAAAAAGAGGACATTTTACATCTATTCAACATCACAATGAAATTAAAAGTCCTTATTTTCTCTCAAATTAAAATGTCCCTTGAATGCTTTGGAGTACAAATAAATGACTGCATTTTTTGTGAAGCTGAGACAGAGTTCTGAGAACAAACCGATTCTTCCCAGAATGCTTTATTTGACTGAAAATAAGTGGGTTATAGCTTCTTGTTTACATTTTATCTTCCCAGGAGCTTCATTTTTTATCAGATGAGATGGTGGACAAAATGTAATAATTGCAGAAATAGTCAACCAGGTCAGTAAAGACCTAATGGAAATGTAAGGAGTTAAAACAACAGAGGCATCAATCTGCACATTTGACACATTATCAAACTGAAATATGACAGCTGTTTCAAATGTTGTATTACTAACACGGACACTGCCACAACAGATGTTCACATAGTGCAGTGATTCCAATTTACCAATACCAAATGTCCGTGTGGTTGCAATTTTCTGTTTTTGGTTAGTTTACTCTTTCACACGAAACAACTACTTTGTCCCATCTGAACCTAAAGATGCTTTATTATTTAATTAATCAACTTGCATCATTAGGACAATGTAATTTTAAAGGCCATTTTTCCAAACTGCATTTTTCTCCCATAAAGGGGCATTAAAATAAAAATCACACCTTAAAGAACTTACACACATCACACCCTCTTGACAGATCTTACAGAAGGACTTGTTGATATGCCATTCTAAGCCTGATTTATTAAAGTTTTAATAAAACAAATTTAGACTTAGTATTTTTTGTCTAATTTTCAAATCAAGACTAAATAAGATATCCAAAATCCCTTCTGCATATGTGTTTGTATATCACATGTTTGAACGTGGCTTTATCACTTTTTCGGATTTCTTTTAAAAAAACAGAAATACAAATTTGACGACTTTGACCATTTTTGTCCCAGAACAGAACAGAACAGTATGGCCTGTTGAGGTTGAAATGTCCTCCACCCTGATCCCCCGTTCGCCCTCTAAGCACACATGATGGATGGTTCCACATCAAGGTCAGGACAGAGGTGGCGTGCCCATATTAACTACTCTATTGCCCTGATAGACTGCCGAGCCTTCTGCGTCCCTTAAGCCCTGAGGTAAACAGCTGAAGTCGCACAGTAGTCTGGAGTAAAAAAGTCACAATCCTTTCACTGATGTCAGTCTGATTCAAAACAAAACTGAAAATATTTAATAGTCAAACCTGCGTTTACTATTTCAGAGCAGGTTTGATCACAATGAGCCTGTACTGATAAATGTGTCTGAGAAAACCATCTTGAGTGTCTCCCATCACTGAAACTGACATTTGATTTGGGGACATAGTTTGTGCTCCCAATGGAAGGCTTAGAAATGTGTTACGACAATCAGACAGTTTCAACTTAACTACTATTTGGGCTGTTTCCCAATATGGCTGTGTGTTTTTGGTGCTGGAGGACCTATTTTTCCTAAAACGTCTGACTAAAATGAGCCCCAATTCAAACTGAAGCTGTCTATTCTGATGTTTGATTTGATATAATTATGAGTAGAAACAAGGTCTGCACAGAGGAATATCAGATTTTAAATTTGGCCTAGGTTTTCTTTGTTAAATATATGAATGAGTAAAGTTGGTGTAGGAGGGATGGTCTGGTTGACATTAGATTGGGGAATATGTTGGGTTCTATTTTAAAAGCTGAAGTAAAGTCACTTAAAATAAGATTAGGGACGTGCAATCAAGTAAAAATGCCAGGCGGAATCTATAAAATATATATTAAAAAATAAATTCCTTATCACCTCCACAGGTGTATTGTCCCTTTCTTTAAAAAAAAAATCAAGATCTAATGAACATAAAAAACACACAAGACTGGAGAGAGAACAGAGAATAACACACACACACACACACATATATATATATACATACCATACATACATACATACATACAACATATATATATACATATACACACATATATACACACACACACACACACACACATATATATATATATAGTATATATATTATATATATATATATACACACACACAACACCACACACACACATATATACAATATACATACACACATATTCAATTCAATTCAATTTATTTTGTAACGCCCAAAATCAACAACAGTAGTGCCTACAGTGGGGAGAAATATTATATATATATATATATATATATATATATATATATATATATATATATATATATATATATATATATATAGTCTGGGAGCCTGTTGAGACGTGCCTTGTGCTGTGAATTACTTGGAGGTGGCGCCATCTACTGGTTATAAAGTAAACATAGCCTCAAAATAGGGCCCAATTGTCCCTCTTTTGGTTGTCCTGCACAACCATTTAGGCCCCTGTCCCTCGTCCCACTAGTTAATTATAATTTCTTAATTTCTTTGATGCCACTTAGGCTATAAAAAGAGAGATTTACAGAGCAAACATGATTTTTGTTGGATGTACAGGCTTTCTGTGTGGTAAATGTTTTAGTCTCTCTTTCAGGGCGTTATGAGCGAAAACACAGAACAAAATGGCGTTATACTGTAGTTATAATCCATGTCCCACCACAGTCAGCGACTTATAACTCTTTTTCTGCCATTTACGGTGATCACCTTGACTGCACATTGTGATCAGAGTTACAAGTTTGGTAAGCAACCTGTTTTTATACACGCGCAAAGACCTCGGAGAAATATAGACCTGGGTCATAATTGACGCATGCGTGATTGGAATTATACAAGACGTTGCAAATGTAGCACGAAAACCTTTGCAGTTTTGTCTTGCTTTGCAAACTGGACCCTGACAGCACTTGTACCCCAGCCTCAGAGTCACACCCTGCAGTAATTAAACTATAGTTTGGGGGCGTCGGGCTGTCTTGGGCGGGTCCGTTACGCATGCGCAGTATGTGAGAATTGCTGTGTTCTGTCTTTTTGTCTTTTTGTCGTGTTGTGGCGTTCGGGTCTGATAAAACAAACATTTTCCAGGTTGATGAAAATCAGAAGATTGTCCACATTTAAAAGAGACAGGTGGAGAGAGCTGATATCTGCACAATGTTCGAGTCTGGCTTCAAGAATTTCAGCATAAATCTGACCTCGGTAAATCCGAGGCATAGATTCTCGTGCGGAGACATCGTCACTGGGACTTTATCGTTTGACCTCACGAAGGAGACTAAAATCACTTCCATTACAATGGCACTGACAGGAAATGTAAATGTACACTGGTCAACTGGGAGCGGGGGGAAGAAGCGACGTCGAAGACATTTCTCAGCAAAAATCAACTTATTCCACTTAAAAAGCGTCATTCTGCAAGAAAACAGTGTGTATGCTGAGCTGACTCACGAATGAGAACATACAACTGCGCTGCCATGTCATCTGACATGTGTTTTCTCTCCTTGTTTCATTAGCTCTTGGGGGTGGACCGCCCAAACTTCCCCCGGGCACGCATGTGTACCCCTTCACCTGCAACATCCCTCACGGGTACGAGTCTTTGTTACATTGTTATTACTGAAGAATGCCAGCAAAGGGACCGGACACGAGACCACCCTTCAGAGATGACGTTTTCTTTCGCAGTAACTTCATGAAACAGGCAAAGATTCAGTTGTTGTCATCTGGACAGTGTTTTCTAAAAAGTGCCCAGATGACAACAACGGAGTCTTTTTCTACGATGGAACTCTCGAATGAGGGATTACTCCGATTTAATGAAACAGGAACACTCAGTTTGCACGAAAGTTAAAGTACACTTTATTCCCCAGTTGGGAAATTAGTCCTCTGCATTTGACCCATCCGTCCTTTTGCTGGTGCAAATAGTGAGAACATGAAAAGTTAGAGGAATGTAGTTGGCCTTCAATGAGAGTCTAACATGCACATACATTTCACAGAGATTTCCCCTCTACTTTCCATGGCGTTCATGGAAAAGTGCAATACCTTTTGACTGTGAGCATCGACAGACCGTGGCATTTTGCAAAAACCTTTGAGACAGAGTTACAGTTTTTAGAAAGAATCAGCAACCGACCTGAACTGTGGGTAAGACTGCTTTCTGCATTAACGGTCATGCCGTACAATCCAACCTGCTTTTATAAGTCATTCACCATTGCATTTTCTCCATGTGTTTGTCTTACATAAATCAAAACGTGCTCTTCTCTAGGCCCCACTTTCAGGATGCAACAGTATGCAGGTGTGCTGCCTGTGCTGGGCCTCAGGTCCAGTGGAACTGAGGGCGACTTTAGAGAGAAAAGCGTTCATGCGCGGTAAGTGCAGACTCGGCCGCCTGCTGTGTCCATTTGCCCTTTATTATAATGCTTAAATGTCAGCGTTGTGTCTTTGCCAGGTGAAACTGTGAAAGTAATTTGTGAGATCAACAATGCCTCATCTCGGACAGTTACCCCCAAAGCCAGGCTGAAGGAAAGGCAGACGTACTACACACACGGACGACACAACCGCAATTCAGGCACACGAAACCTGGTCTCTCAGAACGGAGAACCCATTAAACCCAACACTCCAGATGTCCACAAAGAACTCCTGCTCACGATTCCCTCCAACACGCACCTCACCATCTCTAACTGCCCCATATTAGAAGTGGACTACATGATTGAGGTAAAGTTACCGGTTCTAAAATGTAGTGTTTGAAGTATTTACTCGCCCTATGTCATTTATTTATAAGTGTTGCTTTTACAGGTTTCTCTGGATGTAAGAGGTTCTTCTGAAGTCATTGTGCGCTGCCCCATTATCATCTATGATAATAACATTTATAATACACTTCCACAGTCTTAGACCCGTGTTTCATCATCTCAGGTATTTTTGGACAGTGTCTAACAGATGTCTCCACCCACGAAACCAAAATCCTCCCAATACTAGCCATGAAATGGAATCTGTATTTTACTAGTGAAGTGTAGCTCTCTGCTGAGGCACTGGTCATGTTTTACAGAGATGTGGTGCTCTGACTGCACCATCAGTTTGATCCCTGCCTCCACCAGTTAATCAGTTAAAACTGTCATTTTGCCCTTGATGCTTAACCTGCTTTGCCTCCAGTGAATGGGCTTTGAGTGCCTCAAGGACATAGAAAAGTGCTATTTAGAGCCACTCTGTGGTTGAGTGAATAGCACACATGCCTGCCATGTGGGCAGGCCGCAGCATCGTGCTGCAGGTCCTGCCCAATAAAGTGCTATTTAGAAATAAAAACATCTGACCAGACATGCTGCACTCAAACTGATCGATTGTCCTGTTGGGGCCTAAATCAATCATTTGTTCCTGTGTTAAATTAATATATTGATATGAATGTTTTTATTACACCATGACTGCAGCAGTTCAGTTGATCTTAAATCAATATTTAGGTTCATTACAGACATTACACGCACACGCGCACGCACACACACACACACACACACACGCACACACGCACACACGCACACGTTTATAAATTGTGAATGTTTATGACTTAAACACCATTTGCCTGGGCACATAAGACAAAATGTCATACATCTCAGTTGTTGACCGCACAGAGAATAACAAGTGTGACTACTTGATTGTAAGATGTTGCTATTATTTTTTTAACAAAACTTGTTAGTATTCATCAAGACTCCAGACTCTTTCACCATGTACCATTAGGTGTTTCCCACAATGCACCTCTCCATACGCCAAACTGAATCACTGTGTAGTTGAACGTTTCTTACAGAATCAAAGTCAATATCTGTGTTTTTCTAGAGGCTCGTCATGTTATGCCGTTGGTTGTAAATATTCTTCAGAAGTATGAACACAGCCTGTGAAAGGACTGGTGAAGGCTGGGGAACTTTTGTTCTGTGAACAACATGTAGCGTCACTATTTCATGTTACATTTCAGGAACCTGGTAAAGTGCCCTTACATTTAATGATATTTATTTGTTGAAGCCATTTTTTTCAGTCAGTTTTCAGATAATAAATCAGTGTAAGCCAGACAATGCTTGTTTTAACGGTGTAATGTACTGGAAAATTGCATTCTAATTAGTGTTTTACTCGGTTTGAATGTACTGTTACTGTTACATTTACTGTGAATGATTTGACAAATAAAGAGCAAAACTGTCCGGATCAGTAATACTTTGGCACGCTTGGAACCTGTCAATAATAGTGTTTTCTTTTCAGCCTTTATTATTTTCTGGTAGTAAGCTGTAAGTGATCACAAAGGGACCGCCACATTCTCTTAACGCCCCCCTGACAGTAGTTTAATGATTACAATGCTTCCCTCTCCTTGCTTATTGCTGCTGAGGATAAGAGACTCCTCCGTGCCTCGTCAGTGCAGGTCGTCAGCCGTAGGAGTTAGCGTTATGATTAGTACAGTGAAGAGCTTTTCAGTGGGCTATAATCCCATCAATGAAAGGAATGTTTTTTGGAGTGGAGACTTCATTACAGGACAGGTGACACTGGAGCTCTCCAAAGACATAGACGTGAATGCCTTAAGCGTGAAACTGAAAGGTAAAGCGGAAGTGTTATGGACTGAGCGCCATGGGAAGACTACAGTGACATACCACAGCAAGGAAAAGTATTTCAGTATCAAGCAGTTTCTCATTCAGGAAGGCCACGGTATGTATCGGATAACCGGGGATGCCAACTCTGAAGAAATGTGACTTCTCTGAATAGCTTTGAACAGAATCTTCCGCACTTCCCTGGGCCTTACTTTCAGATACGTGGCCAATTTAGTTACATTTGTGTTTTGTGTATCAATTCACTGCATTATTTTGCATGTCCAATTAATATAACTCAATGTTAAAGCTATTTCCAAGTTCAATGACTACACGTGGGGGCCTTTACTTGACCATGAGTAAGATTGCTTTAAAGTAATGGTTGGCATAACATTTCTAGCTTCACTCGTTGCTGCTGAATACTAATTAAAATATGAATGACATTACATTGACTCAATAACTGATTTCAGGAAACAACCATGTGAACCAGGGCAGCTCCGTCTATCCGTTCACCTTTCAGATCCCGGCACAGTAAGACACTTGTGATCAAAACCCATCTCGAAACCAGAAATAGTGGATGAATAAACGCGTGTGTCCCGTTATCCTTTTGCAGAGACTTGCCCCTGACGTTTAAAGGTACATGGGGTAAAATTCTGTACACACTGGAGGCTAATCTGAGCAGATCGATGAGAATGGACAGTAAGGCCAAAGCCGAGTTCAACCTGGTTTCAAAAAGTAACATGGGCATTGATTCAACCCTGATGGTAGCTAACCACTACATAACCTCCATAATGCTATTGTTTTTACTATTATTTACTACTATTTACTGTACTCTCTGTTATAGGCTCCACAACATGGTGTTACAGATAAGAAAATGAAGCTTTTCAACTCTGGATATGTAGCAATGGATGTGAATATTGACAAAACTGGATTCCACCAAGGTAAATGTAATTTTGGAAGTGATGGTATTCAAACATGTGAATAATAATATAAACGTATGAGATAATAATAAACCCTAAAGTGTAATTAATCTGAAGATACTGAAGAGACTCGAGGCTTATAATGTAAAATACAGGCTGAAAATAGTCCCTCAGGCCTCACTGCCACAATCCTGTTTGTTGTTATTTTGTCATCTCTAATGCTAGAATGATTATGTTTGTATTTGCACTTTTCCTCTTAAAGTCATTTTTAGAAACTCTTATTATTCACCCTACTCCACTGCCAAACACAAGTGTGGAATCATGTTCACACTTTTGTCACTTTTTCTGTTAGAGGTTGAAAATTACATGAAATAAAACAACAAATCTGGCTATGTTCTTAGTGAAGTCATGTTTCCTATCAAATGTAACGTAAGTACAGTCAGCATTATTTTATATAAAAAGCAAACATTTTAATTTTACTTTTTGTATTTATGATAGGATTTTAAATTGATTGATCACTCTATCCATTTTAATGAGCTCAAAGTCCGCTGTTACCCACTAAGTTTATTATATGTAGATAGCCTTTAGTCATTTTGAGAGCAGTGTCATACAAGTAGTATCAAAGTCCGAGACCAGAAACTTCATATTCTTCTGATGCATACAAGTAATAAAATGAAGCACATTTGCTCGTGCAGTTGATAACAGTCTACTGCTGTAATCTGCAGGAGAAGGAATAAAAGTCGTGGCATCTGTTCACAATAAGTCATCCCGGGAGGTGCGGCCTAAGTATTGTTTGTACAGGAAGTACAGTTTTTTTGCAAAAGGAAAAAGAAGACTGGAGACTAAAGATGTACTGAAAGAGGTTGGAGAGGCTGTCCCGCCCTCTGCTGGTCAAACTATCACCAAAGTCATCACTATCCCCACCACCATATACCCATCTATCTTCAACTGCAACATTCTCAAAGTGGAGTACAGGCTCAGGGTATGTACCATGGGCCTTTTATTATCCTCAGCAGCAAAATGACACCTTATGCAATGTTCTTCCAGGTCTATTTGGATGTGAAGTACGCTTCTGACCCACAGATAAAGTTCCCCATTGTAATACTCCCCACTGCACAGGGCTTTAATCCAAACGTTCGTCCCGTTTATGGATTTAACTCTTTCCCCGCAGTTGGGAATGACCACCCTCTGTACTCAGGAGCACAGCCTTCAGCTCCACCTCCTTATGAAACATATGGGATCTATCCACACTTGCCCAGTTATGAGGCTAAATATTGAGCTTTTTCTTTTCCATTTCAATGATATGCACTCTTAATCTTTTGTCTGCTTCAAATTCATCTGCTTTAAACCGGTTTGAATTCACAGGTTTTCCAGCCAGTTTATTGCAATGTGTAAAATAAAGGCTTTATGTATAGTGTTTTCTGCTTTTGGCTTAAAAGGTGCTATAATATGAGATGACATTTCTTTCTTTTTAGCCATACCAATTATTATACCAATTACCTTATTATGATAACTGTAAAGTGAGTCATAATTTGTGTAATTGTAATTCATGTCCTCATTTACAATTGAGGAATAATGTTATATTGTGATTGCTTTGTCACAAAAGAGATAAACAGTTGTTCATTTCAGTGGTTCAGTGGTGTGTTATGCATGATATGTGTTACAGTACTGTACGTAGCATTTTGGATTGTCAGGTATTGCCATTCAAGATCAAATACTATTTTGTTCAATGTGATGTAATGTAATCATCTTCTTAAAACAATTAATGTTACTATGATGCATATTAAACAATATATTTTGGTTACTTTTTAGAGTTTGTGTTGGGTGTAGCGGGATTTTGTCACATTGTGGGGAGTAAAATCTGTATACACTCATGGGGACCTGCCTCTAAGGGGACAGAGATCAGGTTTCCATGACATCCATCACGACTAGTATATCAACAACATGGCATAAAGTTCAGATGTGGGTTAAAATATTTTAAGGTTAGGGTTTAGGTTCAGGTGGGGCAAGTATATATATATTAGGATCAGTCTCCAGGAAAATAATGCAAGTTTGTAGGAAATGTATCCAAGGACGAAAACGCTGTTCGTATATTTTTAAAGCACATGTTTCAAACTCAAGGCCCGTGGGCCAGATGTGACCCGCCAAACGTTTTAATCCGGCCTGCCGAACATATTAACTCCTAAGGGACTTTTTCTTTATTTATTCCATTTTGTCCACTCTTTTATAAAAGAAAAGCTCTCAAGCTGCTTGAAATGCTGTACATAAAAATAAAGCTTTAACCCTCTTATTTCCAGTCAAATCAATCATTCTGGGAAGCATCAGGGTCAGTTTGTACTCCAAACCCACAAGTAAAAAAATTACCCTAAAATAAAATGAAAAATGAATAGGACTTTTATATAATTCCGCCTGGACATTTTTGCTTTATTACAAGTCTCTAAAACCCCTTTTTTGTGACTTTACTTAAAAAGAGAATTGTAAAACCCAAGTCACAAGTCCATGTTCCTGTTCCTGCTGCTGATGCGTGAATATGGACTCAGTCTTTCACCTGCTGCAGATTTGTGCAACAGTGTCCACAAAGAGCTATTACTAGACTATATAAAGCTATTTAATTCTTATAGTTTTTATAGTTTTATGTTCGGCCTGCGACCCAGCCTGCGCATCGATATCGGCCTGTGGCGAAAAATGAGTTTGACACCCACCCACGTTTTAAAGGGTGCATCGGGTTAGGCTTCACACAATTTGGGTAAAACAACAACTAGGATCAAGGACTCACACCATCTACTTCATTCTTCATTTTATTGTAGCTATAATAAAATCAGTCAAAAACCCATTAGTACAATCATCATGCGATTGATACAGTATAGGTAGAGATAATATTAGTATTTGTCCTATGACTTTTAACTTTACTGATTAAATCTACTAAAGGAATAGGCTTCAAGTAATGTGGCTGTTCAAAAGAGGTCAGTGAATGCGGTTAGGCCTGAAGGATCTGGTCTGTATTCAAAGTTTCGTTTTTGCACGTGACTACAGATAACCTGAAGGGGATTGGTTAAGGTGTACCGCCCTCTGCTGGTCATCATACTGTCCAAACACGACCGTCATGTTAAACGAATGACATTCAGGTGTAGTGCAAGAAGTCTGTTCGTGCTTAGTGGCACAGATAAAATGCTTACAGTTTTAGCTCGGTCTTGTTCTCAGTAAAACTATAACTGAACCAACCGCCATCTGATTTCTCAACACCATGTGGAGCCGTTTGGTCTGTTGAAAACGGAAATCTTTATGCAATTTATTACAGGTCGCACCCTAATACACACAAACATGGCCTCTGGGTATGACTAGTGAAATCTCTGGTATTGGCCTACAGGGGTATGTTTCATTAATAAGACTTTCTTCCACTCATCACCTGCATGTGCACTGAGAGTATCATTAAGTCACATGTTTTTCCTTCTTCATGTATTTGTATCTTGGCTCATCATCCATTACCCCATTCGTGGCATTCACCAAATGTTGCCCAATAATGGCAAGGTTTTACCACCAGTAATGTAGCTTACATCACACCACAAGGAACTACTATTTACCCAGAATATTCCATACACACATCACCAATTGTTATTTAGTTTATTAGTTAATTTATCAGGTACAATGCACATAAAACATGACCTACAGGAAAGACGCTTGTGCCAGGTTATCTATCGCTAAGATGATCATTTCCACCTGCAGTGCCTGAACACGTCATGATGTCAAAAAGGGCATTCATGCCAATACAATATCAGAAATGTATGGTATACATTTCAAGTATATTAATTCACTCACTCGTCATCCATTTAGTAAAACCAGTCTCATTCTAAAACACTATCACACTCTAACAAAATATTTACAAATATACAATTCATGTTGCTGCATTCATAATAGTTCAGTGTGTACATGTTTGTTCAATTAGAAGCCATTGTTTTGTCAAGTGTGTAACCATTTCATAATTTGTGCATGGTATGAGTTCATGTGGTGGTTTTTTCCAAGTGGTTCTGCATCTTGTAACTCTGCACTCTCCTCTGGCAGTCAACCGCGTGGCTCCACATGTTTTCTCGGAAGTGAGCACGACAAATTGAATTATTAATGATTTTAAATAAATGTGAGATCTGGTTTCATTTAAGCACATTTTCAAAATGTTGGATTTTATATTTGGCAAGAACAGGGCAGTGATGGTATCATGGATTTTTAGTTCCCTTTTATTCAGTGTTGGAATTAATTATAGAGATGTGCCTGGGACCAGGCAATCCAAGAATGGACCCCTGGGGTACCCCCATGGATGTGACCTAAATACACTTTTCAATAAAGTGTACCTTAACCTCAACTTTAAACAGGGGGCATAATGTTGTTCACCCAATCGCACTGATGCCGGTCACTCAGATAAGACCGTATCCAGGTTTGAGTGTGCATGGAAAGGTTGTAATAATTTAGCATTCTGAGCAGTATCTGGTTATTAACCGTGTCGAAGGCTTTGGGCAGATAAGGCAGACTGCCCCCACTACTCTTCCCTGGCCCACGTGTGCCCTGATTGTAGTAGGCCAAGTAGGCCAAATCTGTTGAGTATTTTCACCTAAACCCAATCGTCACTGGGTGTAGAAGAGATTTTGAATCGAAGTATTCAGCAAGTTGCTCTGCTACAACCTTTTTAAGCACTTTTGAGACAACTGGGAGAATGCCAACATCATGTTTGTGCCTATGTTTAACTCACCCGATTTAAACACAGGCATGGCGATGGCAGGCTTTACAGCCCCAGGAAACACATTTTTGCAGATATATTTGTTTATCATCATGGTGTTTAATGGGCTGCAGAGATTGTCTTTAGTTCTTTTTTAAAATGTGATGTCAAGTCCATAAATGTCCTTTGGGTTACTACTGTTCAGTGAGGAGATAATCTTCCCAACTTTGCTATAATTTGTTGGAAGTAAAATAAAGCTCATCCAGCAACTCTAGGAAAAAAAAATTCTTTCCCTCTGCCTTTCCCATAATGCAATTTGGGGAAAAGATTTCACAGGACAGTTTTTCAAATCTGCAGGCATGAAATCTGGAAAGTCTGAAAATTAGCTGAGCCGTACCTAATCTGGTGTGTAAGGTTTTTGAGTTTAGTTCATTTATTTGAGCAATACATTCTAATTATTTATATTAATAATTTAAAGTTTTACCTTAAAGTTAGGAGGTATGGAGCATCCTAACTTCGTTGAGTGGTTTGTTGTATTTGAAATGCTTGAGTATACTTTCATCTTCATTTGTAACTTCATGCCATTCTCTTAAATTTTGTTTTTTGTTTGATTTTGTACATATTCTTTGTTCAACCTGTTGAATAATACCGTTTTCAGATTACACCTGCGTACGCACCTAACTTCCATGTATCTCTGAAGTTGTTGGTGGCAGGTACAATTTGTCAGTAAACATTGAATTTGGATCCGTTTTAAATATAAAACATAACATAATATGACAAACTTCTGTTGGTTTAGCTCCGGTCTGCATCTCACATTCAGAGGTGTTCGTCTTAGCTCAAACGTGCTGAACATCATCATGAAGATCATCCCCACCACACAACTGTGATCACGCAGGGGGGCAAAAAAACGTAGCATCATGAAAGTCGCATTGTTACTTTGGACTTCAGAAAAGCCTCAGTGAGTCTGACTGAAGAGGTTTTAATAGCCCATGACCCTCAGAGTTTCATCCCCCTCTTTTCAGGCTGTTCGGCTGCAGGCTGCACCCTTAGTTTTGCATCCCACAATCCTGATAATGAATACGAATGCTATACCTGGGCTCCTGACCATACATATAACAGAATAGTTTAGAATAGTTATAGTAATTACTCTCAAAAGATGCAGAAATCGTTATAACTACCCGTGTTTGAACAATTGAATCACCTCCTTTTGCAGCATTTTGAGTGTTTGTTCAGTCTCTTGCCATATCCGCAAAAACAAGAGCAGCGCCGGAAGGAGGGGTGGCGGGTCCTTTGGGTGCTCCCCACCCCTTCTCATGTTTGATCTTGTTCTAAATACGTTGAAATGTGTTAACCCTCTGGTTTATACCCCCTTATGTGGAGCCCCGTGTTGTATTGTAGCCTCAGCTGGAACACTGCTGTTGCCATTTCAACATTTAGTCGAGAATGGGTCACGGATGTCCTATGGAAAAAGGCGGGACTATGGGGGCGCATTGGCCAAGACCCTCACAAACAACTTGCCAAAGAAAATGTTGATAATGTTGCACGATGTCCTGTGTGAAGTTGGCAGTACCTGGTCTGAGCAATGGAAAGCATAGGCACGTTGATAAACCGTAAGCGTGTCCTTATCCCGTCTGCGCGCCTGGCGGCGGGCCCTCTGTGAGGGTGGGCGGGACGTGGGAAGCAGACGCACGTACGGGCTGCACACGCGGAAGGAAAACAAACTCCTTGGTCAAACATGTCCAGCACCGTAAAGAACTTGACAGTTTCTTATACTCCTGCGAACAATGAAGACAACACATTTACCAGCGAGACCCCGTGTCCGGCCGAGTGGAGCTGGAGGTGGTCAAAGAGTGCGAGGTCAATCTTTGTCCGTCAAGTTCAAGGGAAAGGCAGAAGTTTTGTGGACCGAGCGACACGGACAAAACACCGTCGTGTACCACTCCAAAGAACAAATACTTCAGCATCAAGCACCACTTCATCAGAGATAAAGACAGCACGGGTAAAGAGCATTTGAACTTCAACCGTTGATCCTGCTGCAGTGCAGAGTGTGGTGGGCAGGGCAAGTGAAGAGGCAAAACAGCAGATATCATGACGGGGGTTTTTATTTACAGAAGCTTAAAGCATGTTTGGCATATTATCATGTTTTGTTTTAGGCCTTCATGTAAAAAATGTTAAAGTGTGATATAATAAGAAACAGAAAGAAACGACGTATACATTACCTACTCTATTTAAAAGCAAGATTATGAACCAAATACTTTGTTAAATACAAAAAACACACCATATTAAGACCAAAGTCAAGTTTATTCATTTTTTTGAATGTTCTCAGCTGGTCAGAAGCTAAAATGAACAATATAGGGCTATATATGATGATATATGATGTGATTCTATATTTTCAAGTGTCAAGTTTCAGAGTAAGTTTTATTAAATCCATCACACTTTGCAATTGATGCAAAACATGTAATTCAAAACAGTCTGTTTGCTCTGCATAACTTTGCAATAAAGTGTTTGCCCTTCCCTTTCAAGTCTAAATGAGTTATAGATCAGAATCAGATCAATCAGAATCAATCTTTGTTGTCATTATCAATGAACAAAATTCACAAACAGGAACTTGTTCTGGCATTAGGTGCAACATACAAACACTGAGCAAATAATAAAACAACATGAATGTGAAAATCAAAAGGGCCTGCATTAGGAATCAAATAAAATAGACTATGTACACAAGAATTTAGTTAAATTAACAGATGTAGTGCAGAAAGTGAGTGAGTGATTAAATTGCAGTTAAAAGTGACAGGTGTTTAAGAAGTGTTCCCAACGGCAGAGGGAAAGAAAACTATTCTTGTGGGGGAGGTTCTGGAGACCGTAGCCTCCTGCTGAGGGGAGTGCTCAAATAGTCCATGTCCAGGGTGAGAAGGGTCAGCTGTGATCCGACCTGCTCGTCCAGAGCCCTGGAGACGTACAGGTCCTGCAGAGATGGAAGTCTGCAGCCGATCACCTTCTCAGCAGAGCGCATAATGCGCTGTAGTCTCTGTTTGTCCCTGGCTGTGGCTCCAGCGTACCACACGGTGATGGAGGAGGTGAGGATGGACTCAATGATGGCCGTGTAGAACTGCACCATCATCGCGCTGACAGCTTGGCTTTCCTCAGCTGCCGCAGGAAGTACACTCTAAATCATGACTAGACTGTAACCTTAATAGAAAGTGCACCTTAATATAGCCTATGCTCACAAAATGTATTTTTATTCCCAAAAAAAGGTGAGAGAGAGAGACTTCTGACTGGAGACACTGCTCAGACATGTAAGTCCTTGATGTTGTAATCTCAGACATCTTTATCAACATTATAGCAGTTAAAATGATGATATATTTTTCAGATAGTAGAGTTCTTCCTCCAGGGCGCCATATCTTCCCATTTACCTTTCAGTTTCCTATGGCGTAAGTTCAAAAAAGTTGTACTGCAAACTCTTTATATAAATCAGAAGATAAGCTATATGAAAACAGTCTTGCTGGCAAAGTTACTATTCAAGCACTCTTGGCTGATAGCATTTTTGAATGTTGACATATTGAACAATACATTTTGTATTAGACAATGTTCTTTTAAATCCTTATTTTTGACCTTAGGCACACACCCTCCTCCTTTCATGCAGACACCGGTAAAATCGTCTATTTGCTCGAAGCCAAGTTGAGTCGATCAATGAGGATCCCTAAGAAAGATACAACAAAGCTCACCTATGTGACACAAGACACTCTGGACAACAACCCAGAGCTCAGGGTAGGCTTTTTATACGGACATTCCTCACATTCCAACAGGAAGGGGCATCTGCACTACTCTTCATGATAGTTTCTTGTACCAACTTGAAGGTACAGCCCCACATGCGAAGTGCTTATGTCTTCTAGTTTTGCATGAATCATGAATTACCTTCATATTTGAGTGTGTATACTGTCAGAGCAAGTTTATGAGAATGGAAGTGTGCCAGCAGTGAAATGCTTGATAAAAGATACAAACTTCCTCTTTCTCCACATGAGATTTGTATGACGACTAAACATTCAGTATTTCAACAACGTATACAACCATTTTCAGGAGCCACAACATGAAGCTAAAGACAAGAAACTAAAATTTCTTAACTCAGGAACTGTCTCTATGGATGTGAATCTGGAGAAAGTCGGGTTTTACCAAGGTGAGAGTGGTTGATTGGGTATTATTGATTACATTTTGACATTTTGTACATTTCACACTGCTTGTACATTTTCAGGAGAGAGCATAAAGGTTTTTGCTGCCATTCAGAACAACTCCACTCGAGAAATCCGGCCCAAGTTTTGTGTGTACAACAAACAAAGCTTTTTTGCTCGAGGCAAGAGAAGGACTTCATACCAAAGACCTGGTTAAAGAGGTGGGGGCTCCTATCCCACCCTCCAGCAGCCAGAAGTTCACCAAGCTCATCAACATCCCCCTCGACATGGAACCGTCTATCCACAACTGTGACATCCTCAAAGTGGAACACAGGCTTAGGGTAAGATGCATGGGTCAGTCACTCAAACAATGTCAAGATTATTCAGTGAATCAGTCATTGTAATTATTCAGGTAACATCAAAGATCATTTAGAAGAAAAAAATAAGTTATATATTAAAAGAAAATTTCTGTCAAAAATGTGAAAAGGGCTTTGTATCTGGCTGTTTATGTCACATGAACTCATTTCTCACAAAAAAAGTGCATTTTGATTGTGACCGCTGTATATGTGGTAACTTTAACTTTAGATGAGAACATGTTCAGGTCTTTAGTCAAGATGTCACCGATACTGAAAACATTATAGGAACAAAATCTGGTTTCTTTTGATGACAAGTTTTGATTTATTCTAGAAAATGATACTGCAGGAATTGGTAACAAACTCGTTCAAGTGCCGGCTTACTAACCGGTCATGAAAATAGTGTAAAAGCTTCACAGCCCTAAATCTGTTGTTCTACAAGTTTAGAGAACGGTGAAGAAATGAATCCTACCAACCAAAAGCTAAAAAATGATGTCTTCTGCAGGTCTATTTGGATGTTAAATATGCTTCCGACCCAGAAATCAAATTCCCCATTGTGATTCTACGCGCTCAACAGTTCGCTGCCAATACACCGCCTCCTGCTGCTTCAGACTTTGGGTTTGGAGCCTATGGAAATGCTAACCCTCCAGTCTACAGCCCCATGCCCTTTACACCACAACCTGGACCGAACTACCTCCTTCCACAGCCAGGGGCATTGGCTCAACCTCCGGCTCTGCCAGAAAACCCCTCGAACCCCCCGCCTCCTTACACCGCCTATGGAATGTACCCTTCTCTTCCATAATATGACTCCAAGCCGTAGCGGGATATGTTTGTCTTTTGTAAATGCTACAGGTCAATTTTGTATCGTTACACTTCATTTAAATATTAAGTCTGTTTAAATTGAAACATGACCTTAATCAGTTCATCTCAAAACGCCTGACTAAACTGAGCCCCATTTCAAACTGAAGTTGTTCTTGAACCCTTTGGCGACCCTCTGTAGTTTTGCATGTTGATGTCTGATTTACTCTGATTATAAATGTGAACAAGCGCTGCACAGAGGAATATCAGATTTTTTCAATTCTGCCTATAGATTTTCTTTGGTAAATATGAAGCGCAGTAAAGCTGGTGTCTGGGGGCTGGACACCGGTTTGGCCATAATTCATAACAGGATAGTCTTCTGGTTTGTTCCCATTGTTTTTTAATGTATAAATATAATATGCCTTTATAATTATTGTAGTGTTTTTAGTGGAACCTTACATGTATGGCCAGTCCACCTGATAAATAAAGGACTGGTGCTTTATTATATTTGTTCATCGTCCAGTCTAAACAGTCATTTTCCAACAGCTTACCTTTGTACAGCCAGATGTGTCATATATCAAGTTATTGTGTGTGATATGTACAAACACATGTGACCGAGTAAAGCAAACAAATTTGGGCCGCCTCTTTTTCCTCATACTACGTAAGGGACAAACTGGTTTAACAACATTCAAATTGCATACACACCTGTAGCACTACATTTGCTCATTTACTCCAGTTTGAGCTCGAGGGACAAAATGACCATTCAAAATTTCTCTATTGAATACGACGCCATCAACAGCAACAACATCTTCTCAGATGGAGACACCATAAATGGACGAATTATTTTAGAAGTCTCAAAAAAGATCAAGGTTCAAGCGCTTCTTTTCAGAGCACAGGGACAGGCTCGCGTCTGCTGGCACGAACATTATGGGCAATATGCCCATGTGGTGTACACGTCTAAAGACAAGTACTACAACGTGGAACATTACATCCTGCGAGAGACAAGACAAGATGGTAATGTTAAATTAATGGAAAAATAATTTGACAGGGATGAATACCTTCTTTTTGTTTCTTTTCTAGGCACTGAGATTATTGGCCCGGGGAGACACATGTTCCCCTTTTCATTCAAGATTCCTGATAGGCAAGTTAAAAAAGGCAAACACTGTATTGGCGTTGACTGAAACGTTATCATTTAGTTAGTCGTTTGAAAAGAATACTCCATGAAAACAAAAGCCATAAAGTTCTCACGTGGATGTGTTAAAATTTCAGAAAAATTCCATCAACGTTTAAATCCTCGGTTGGAAAAATTGTGCACAAGTTAAAAGCAGAGCTGAGGCAATCCATGAAGTTGACCAAAACTGCCAAAACACACTTCACATTTGTCTCACAAGCAGACATGGACATACCTGGACTTCTGGTACGAGTGCGCTAAGCTTAAGCACACAGCCACTCCTGCCAAAGAAGTCATGTCAAATGTGTTTTTAGGAACCTCAATACGGCTGTAAAGACAAATCAATCAGTTTTGGATCTGGAACTGTTGCCCTCGACATCCGCACAGAGAGACTGGGATACTGGCAAGGTGAGGCAATACCACTGCTCTGTCCTGAGGTTAAAGGCGTGCTGTGCTGCTTGTTATTGCTTTGCCTGGAATGTTCAAGGGTATGGCATTCAACACATGTATCTCCATGGAGACAAGCAGATGATCCCACTCTGCTAAATTACAAGTCAGATCTGTGGAGAAGCATTTGGAGACACAAATGCATAAGTTTGATGCACTTTACAGCCAGGCAAAGCAATAACATCTTTATGGAGCGAAGCAGGAAGTGGACCCAGCACCAGAAAAGTTAAATAGTGTCCCTGTGAAATTAGGGCTGGGAAAATAATCCAAAGATCAAGAAAAGAAAGAGGTTTAGTGATGTTCTAATAAGTCAATTATATTGTTAGGTTGATTTGAACTGGTCCACAGAGGTCCACAGCCAATTCTCTGTCAGTAAAGCATGTGGTTTAGAGGTCAGCTTTGGAGGAAGAAATTTGATTTGTCATTATTTCAATAATTTAATTATGATATACATTTTCTGCGCATCACTCATCCTTAATTAAAATTATAATTCAAGTAGCCAAATGTTTTGGGCTTTAATATGTTTGCTTCTGCACAAAATGTTTCTCAGGTGAGGCTGTAAAGGTCACAGCTGAAATTAAAAACCAGTCATCCCGTGCAGTCAAGCCTAAATTTGTCTTGTATAAAAAGAAGAGTCATTTTGCCCAGGGAAAGAGGAAAATGAACACATCAGAAATTCTGAGGGAGAAGTGTGATCCAGTGGAGTCTGGCTGTAACAAAACTGTGACCAAGACCATCACTATCCCAAAGGAACTGCCTCCTTCTATACTGATCTGCAGCATCATCAGACTGGAGTACAGGATAAAGGTAATAGCATTCATGCAGTGTTTATTTGTATTTGCGCTGTTCAGAGGCGCGAGTTCAAATCCGACTGACAATTTCCTGTGTGTCCTCCCCTCTCTCAACCCCATTCATGCTTTGTTGTCCCGACTAAACCCTGCGGGCAAAAAAATCATTCAAAAAATAAAATGAAAAAATTGCACACCGAATATTACCAACGACACATCATTGCATAACTATTAGCTTTACTTTTTAGTTTCAGTGTATAATGTACCCATTTTAAGCCATTTTAGATGTAAAGATGTGACTGTTCTGTCTTTACAGGTCCTGCTGGACATAAAATGTGCGAGTAACCCTGAGATCAAGTTACCCATTATCGTTTTGCCTGAACAAAGAAACCACACTTCAATGGAAAAACAATCTGCTAAATTAAAGCAATGTGAGGCTTCAGCCCAACCCAGTCCCCACAGCGTTTACTATCCACCCGTCCAGACCTTTGCCGAGCCCCTTCAGAGCGCAGAAGAGCCTCAAGCAGCTGCTGCGACGGAGTCAGATGACCCCCCGCCATATGGAGCCTTGTACCCCTCCTACCACCACACAGACCAGCACAGGAGCCAGTTTTGACTGTTACAGACTCACAGTACGGCTTGGGAACAATTCTGCAAATTACTAACTAAACAGCAGAGTAAATTATACCTTAACACGTAGGTATGTATGGTATGTATGGCATGTATAAAACTTAACACAAAATGTTTTGAATTGTTTTGTTATTGCCCTGTTGTTATTTATTTTTTTTTATTTTTTTTTTTTAAAGCACCAACTAAATACAGGAGGAGGAGGGGGGAAGGGGGTCGTGGGATGAAAGACAACAGGCATGACCACAAACCAGAAATACAATTAATCACATTATAGACTGAAACCTTGTGTAGTGGCAGAGTCGTGGATGAATCAGTTTGCATTTGTTGCAACAACGCCACTCCAGGTGACCTGGAGAAAATGTCATGCACGCAGATGAGTGCATTTTAGAAAGCCAGGCGGGTCAGGTTCCATTTCATTTATTGAACAACGGTTTCATCACAGGAAACAATATTTTAAATTCGAGTAGTTCATTTGTTGTTATGACATAAAAACTTAAGTAAAAAACACTTTCTCACTCAATTTCCTAAAAAAACAAACCCCGGCCTGATTGCCTGCCAGGCCAAACTCGGGGCAAAAGTGCATCTCGCACTGTGCGCATCCATGGCACAGAGTGCCACGGGCCAGCCGTAACCATGGATCTATTATAATAACGGCCGTAACCATGATCACCTGCAACATCAACGGTGGCATTAAACCACTAGCTCAGGGGCCAAACGGCGCACAGCAACGCACAATAAAGTTTGTGGCGCGAGAGACTGATTTAACCAGCGTAACTAGAGGGAAACGGGATTTATGAATGTGGAGTATTGGGCGTTCATTATCTGCCAGCGCAAACGAGGCCGCTCAGTGCGCAATGAGACTCACGGAGCACCGGGTTTGACCTGGTGTGGAGCTGCAGCGGCACTAAAAGAAGAAGTTTTATACATTTGGAAAGAGCCGAAAGATCGGCATTTACCTGGGAATGGAGGACAGAGCGGCCGCCAAACAAGGCTCAGTGAAGCGTGTGGGCAAATAAGAAGCGAACGAGATGGGAGCGCTTAAATACTCCCGAACAAAGACGAGTCCAGCTTATAAAGGCAACAATTTGCCTGTATGCACAGTACAAAGTCGTAAGAATGTAATGGATTTCACAGGTGTTATCTCCGGGTCATAGGTCATCAGATCACTCACCCTCAGATGTCCCCATGCCCCTCCCCAAGGGCGCCCAACCTAATCCTCCACACACATCAATTACAAATCAAAACAGAGACTATGTCTTTCACCAAAAGGGAGGCTCAACAGACCAGGCACAGGACAAACCGGTCCGTCACTTCGACCATGGGACACGTAAACAGCTGTTCTGGCGCTGCTGTGCTTCTCAACTTTCGAGGCGCCACTGCTGGCTCTGGGTACAGCATGGGTGGTGGGCGGTGATCTGGAGTGGTGTGGGTTACAACTTTGACCATGTCCTCCTCGAGTTGTGGCATTTTGGACCGACTGGGCGGGCACGACTCGAGGTCTGGATCCAGACGCGCAGCAGAAAAGCAAGACAGATCTGGGTACAAAGGAGGCACTAACACAGTAAATGGTTCCTTTACAAGTGTCTGTTTGCGTAGTGGTGCGTGTGTGTGTGTGTCGTGCGGCGCGTGTGGTGTTGTGTGTGTGCGTGGCGCGTGTGTGTGTGTGTGCGTGTGCGTGGTGGTGCGTGCGTGTGCGTGCGTGTGGTGTGTGTGCGTGCTGGGGCCTGTGTCCCCGTGCGTGTGTCAGCATGTGTTTTAAGCACAGTGTTTGAGTAAGGAGGACCCTCTCTCTCTTTTTCACACACACTGGCCAATGCCAATTTGTTTACACAATCTCTTCCTGTCACGTGTTTCAGCCTCCAGTTTCCACAATTTGATCAATTTCTCATGCCTTTCCAAGTCCTCTCACAACTTCGGTTGACACTGTTAAAAAAAAAAAAAAAAAAAACCTCTTTAGTTTTTTCCTAATTTTACTTTATTATTGCTTATTTGACGCAAGTGATCCTCCGGATGGAAATCCGAATTTTTGGGACCATATTGGCAACACTCCAGACATTGTTTTCCATATTTAATTGACATTGCATGCATAGTAGGCGTCTCCGGGATGGGCACATCGCTTTTAGATAGATTCCCCCTTTACGCGCTATCTGCCCTCTGCACACGTCTGTACAGAGCATATGTTTCTTTTCACGATGACTCTCTCGTTGACGCCCCCACCTTCTGTGTGCCCCTTTTATCTTTAATGACGGACCCCGTCTCGTCTGCCCCCTCCCTAGATTTAGCTTTCGCTAAACTAATTGTCCCCGTCAAAACTGGACCAAAGCTTTTAGTGTTAAAACTGGCTCTTGGTCAGTGGGTAGGTGCGCCAGGCTCTTCCTGGACTTTGCAGCAGGCTCTAAAGCCAACTGACAATCTAACCAGCGTGTGTTCCCTCTCCCCAGACACCTCCTATGCCGCTGCGCTTAGACACCGGCACAATGGGCAGAATTATTTATACTTTCAATTGTAATTGTTTCTAAATAGTAGTTTTAGAATCTTAAAGATTTTCTCTAAACAAAGACCTTTTAATTTAAAGAAATTTAAAGGTGCTATTTTTAAACTAAAATTTAAAGGGTTCATGGTACTACTTCAAAATAGTCCCAGCCCCGTCTTTAAAATGTCCAAAGAAATAAGTCACAGAATTGTCAGTGTGTCAAAATGCCAGTTTCCATTCTTTTATTGGTATTGATTAATCAAACACCAGAAACCCTACCTAATCTACACAATTTGAACAAAACAGCCCACCACAACTCGCTCTCTTTTCGGGACCTCGCGCCAGTGTTGTCCTCGAAGGTCACTGAGTTGACCATATGAACCTAAGCATACATTCCAGTAACACATTTAACTTTAGCTTTGCATCAACCTAAGAACATGACATTTCCCATTACAATGTTTAATTCCATGTAATCTTGTGTATTTAAACACAACATTGAAGTCCAAACTGAAATCATCAACAACTCAAAAAACACAGTCACGCACAAATACTACCTGCATGAGAAGCAGTGTTTTATGCAAAATTACAAAGTATGAAGACGTAGAAATGTTGAAGGAAAACAATTTACTCTTCATCCAGAAAATTGAACATAACCGATCGTGACCAGAGAGCAAAAACAAAATCACGCTGCATTCACATGAAAATAAGGGTCCCACCAGTTCCAAAGTCTGTCAAATTTGTCCATTTCCAAATTAAGTCTGAATGACACTTTTTCTAATGTCTGATGTCGCAATGTCAGTCCAGTTCTTGATCGTCTGTGAGGTTTGTGTCATACATTTCTTCGTCATGGCCTTTTTCCTGCCGCCAAAAGTACATTCCAAAGGTATCCATTTATTGTGTCCATGGCAGGAGTTTTGAGGGCCAAATCTAGAATTGAGTGGCCATGTCAAAAACAGTCTACAGTGCATTGTTCATTTCAATCCAATATTTCTGAGTGAAAGGACAGTCCCAAAACACGTGACAGCGGTTTGCCTCCTGGTGCCACAGTTTCTCCAACAGTTAGAATTTCCTTGTGAATAATGGACACTTTGACATGGTGTTATGAAAAAATGTGACTCGTTTTTCCAACTAAATTCCCTCCAAACATGTGATTTTGTTGCCCTCCATTGAGATGTACTCACATCTTCTCTTCTCGTTCCCATTTGTTTTGAATATATTTAGTAGAGTATGAATGCATGGATATAATTTAGATATTATTCCCCTTGAAAATTCTGATTATTAAGCCTTAATAAAGATTTCAGTGAGAGGGTTATAATGGTAATTGCTTTGTTTAATTTCTTGATTATAACTCCTTATTTGTAAATACCTCCAAAAGTCCTGTTCCTCCGAGCCAAAGGATTTCTTCAACATATCAAAGCTTTTCATGTGATTATCTCTTACAGTCTGATGAAAATCATTTATGCTGTGTGTTTAAAAGCCAACGCTATTTTACTGCAATAAAATATGAATCCATCTGTTCTTGAGTAAACCTCCTCAACTATACTGTTAATAATAACGTGTAACAACTTTGTGACTAATTTTCAAAACAGAGCAAACAACTCCTGCTTGTCTCCATGGAGATGTTATTTCTGTGCCTCAACTGCTCTACAGTATGGGATTAAAAATATCTGTCTTGTATTTATCTCCATTAGAGGTGTTTTCATTGCCAAATAAACACAATGAAAAACTTTTCCAGGCAAAGCAATTACATATACATAGAGACAAGCCTTTAAACTTGATGTTTACTGAGTATTGATTGTGTCTCTGCTGGTGATAATGTTCTCAATCAGCCCCTGTAAAACACTATCTTCGCAGGTGGTCCTGGATGCATCACTAGTAGGAAACGCAGAGGCAAAGCTACCAATATCGTGTGTATGAGAGAGTCCAAGATGCTGCAAGAAGGTTTGGGAAGTCGCGTCCAAAGGATGTTTTGTTATTTTGTGGCATGTACCAATGAGTGTTCAAATCATTTAAAAGCTGCATAAGAAAGCATCAAACTGTTGTAGATGCAAAACATAAAAGCTAAAAGCTATCACTGTGCCTAGACTGGATTTGATGTGAACCAATAAAGTCAGATAAAAGTTAAACAATGCCTTACTTCTCTTGTGTATTTTAAACTTTATCGACCATACAGTACAGGGAAAGTTGGTCAAATTGAAAACAAATGAGACTTTAGCATATATGTGGCTCCTCCTGGCTTCATGGTTTAAGATAAGAGTGCAAAGTTCTGACACACAATGCAAGCACTTCAATCGTACACCTCCAGCTTAAAGAATCAGGTTCTCTTTTTGCAGCAAAATAGTTTTTCTTGCTGCAGTAAGTCATTAAGGCTGCTTTATTCGCTTAGTTGCTTGGCCCAGGCTACACTACTAGTTGACTTCTGCACACAGGCATTTCTTGGTGTAATACGTATACTCCCAGTCATCCTTACCTGTATGTGGAGTGCCCTCCTCAGCGCCTATTTGCTTCATATGAAACATCACGTAATTTCGCAGACCAAACACCTTTGACGTTTCCGCCCCTGTAGTACCCGTTCTTTTTATAAACAAATAGTCTCTTAGGAGGCGACAGAGACGATCGTGCTCACTTTTAATGGGCCAATCAGATTTCACTAAAATGGCCCCTGTAAGCCACACTGTGGGCCGATTTGTACCCCGAAAAAAAAAAAAACAAAATACGAGTAATCTAAATTTAACAAAATTCTGAGAGTTTCCCCAGTTCGTTGGCGTGGTCGCCACTGCCGAGGAGTGGCGTAAGTCCTAGAGCACAGGTGAACTTCACAAGCTTTCTGAAGAGCTCACTACCTGCTATCTCTAACGCCCAAGTGGAAGTAACTGGAGCGTCATATTGGCGCCTGAAAGCAATGGAGCGGACACCAGGGGGACAGATGTTGCACGGTATGGATTTACATACTAGAACCCGACACCTGAACAGAGTAGCCCGCACCTCAACAAGGGGTAGCTCCCACCCTCGACCAACTAGTAGCCCCGCCCCTCGAAAAGCAGGGTTAGCCCACCTCTCCACAGGGTTAGCAGTAGCCCCCCACCCTCACAGAGTTAGCCCGGCCACTGCAGGAGGTAGCCCCACCCCAGTCACAGAGTTAGGTCCATCCGCTCACAGGAGTAGCCCCCGCCCTGTGTACCCACCCTCACAGAGAAGCGCCCACGCCTCGACAGAGTAGTCCCCACCCTCACAGCAGTAGGCCCCACCCTGCTAGCCCCACCCTTGACAGAGGAAGCCCCACCGACAGAGTTAGGGCCCACCCTCAGAGTAAGCAGCTCCTCAAGAGAGTTACGCCCCACCCTCAACAGATATGAAGCTCGCCAACCATCTCACAGAGCAGCCCCCAACCCTCACAGAGTACCCCACCCTCACAGAGTAGCCCCACCCTGTAGCCCACACCCTGACAGAAGAAAGCCCCACCCCTGACAGGAGTTGCCCCCACCCTTACAGAGAAGCCACTCCCTCACAGAGAGAGCTCCCACCCTTGCGAGCAACAGAGTCAGCCCCACCTCACAGTACGCAGCTCCCACTCTCTCACAGCTCTTAGTAGCATTCGCGCCTTCACAGTCGTCTAAATAGGACCCCACGCATCACCCTAGTAGGGCCCCACGTCTGAAAACAAGGAGAAGCCCCACCCTGTGAATCCAGTGGAAAGTAGCCCCAATTACCCCTTACAGAGTATGTCTCTCCAGGCCCCCTACACGAGAAGCCACTCCCTCCACAGAGTTAGCTCCACCCTCACAGAATAGGCCACCACCTTCACAGATAGCCGCAGCCATCGCGCTGACCCCTACTGCAAGGTTCATCTACGAGATCATCTCGACTTTATCGGCGTCGTCGCTATGATTCAGACTTTTTTGTGGTTTACACTTTGCTGGAGTTGAGATGCACCCTGTTGTGCCGTCTCGCACTGGAACTGACCACTTACAGGCACGATGCCAAAAGAGTGGCTAGACACTTCCAAGTAATAGTTATACTTAAATGACTTGTATTATTCTCTTAGGAACTAGCTACTCTACTACTTTACTACTGCTGAGCTACTGCTGCTACTACTGCTTACAGCTACTGCTACACTGTTACTACTGCTACTGCTTACTACTGCTACTACTTGCTTATCTGCTACTACTGCTACTAAAACTGCTACTGCTACTGCTGCTCATCTGTCAGCTGCTACTGCTGCTACTTACTGCTGCCTGCTGCTGCTTACTACTGCTGCTAGCTACTACGCTACAGCTACTGCTACTACTGTTAACTACTTGCTACTGCTACTACTACTACTAACTGCTATACTTATGGCTACTGGCTGACGTACTTACCTGACTGCGCTTGCTGCTACTGCTGACTAGCTACTACGTCTGACTACTGCTTGCTTGCTACTGCTACTGCTACTACTCCACTTACTGTTACTACTGCATACTGCTACTAAGCTTACTGCGTGCTACGGGCTGCTGCTACTGCTACTGCTGCTACTGTGCTGCTACTACTGTACTGCTGACTGCTACTACTGCTACTGCTACTGCTACTACTACTACTGTTACTACCCTGCTGACTCCGAGCTACTACTACTGTCCTGCTACTGCTGCTGCTACTGCTACTGCTACTGCTTGCTACTGCTGCTGCTACTTACTGCTACACTTGCTACTGCTGCTGCTACTGCTACTTGCTACTGCTTACTACTACTGCTGCTACTGTCTGTCTGCTACTGGCTAATCGTACTGCTTTACTGCTGCTAGCTGTTCTACTGCTAGCTGACTGCTGCTACTGCTGCTACTGCTACTGCTGCTAACTGCTACTCAAACATGCATAACTTGTCCTACACTGACTCAAAACTCTGTAAATGTGATGTTTGAATTCTTGGTTCTTCCTCATACGGTTCTTCCCTAAAAGAGTTCAATAAAGCTTCCTTGATTCTCCTCCTGGTTCTCCTAAAGGTTCTCCTTCCTGGTTCTCCTAAACCTTCTCTCTCCTGGTTCCCCTAAAGGTTCTCCTCCAGGTTCTCCTAAAGGTTCTCCTCCAGGTTCTCCTCCTGGTTTATCTTTTTCCGCCCCACTGTATGGTGTGGTGGGTTTTTTGTTTTTTTTTCTCAGTTATTGTTCCTAATACTCGTCTTTCTTCCAGTATTCCTGGAACTTCTACAAAATCGTTCCTCCTCCTCGACTGAATCCTGAATCGGTTGAGATCTTCAGCTCGTTCATGCCTCGTTCCTGCCCTAAATGTGAGGATGAAACCGAAAGCGTGTGTAACTGAAGGTGTCGCGGGACTCACTGTTGCAGAAAGAGCTCGTCCTGAATTGTCTCCGCAGTTGTTCTGCCCGTTGCACCAGGAGGCGTGGCCCACGCAGCGCCCGTTCACGGGCAGCGCCGGTAGCCCTTCTTACACACACGGTTGGTCTTGCGCGACGAGACACACGCGTTTCAGAAGGTCAAGACTCTCTAGAAACATTTGGGACACTTGTCTTTCTTTAATGCATGTGGACTTTCATTTGAGCGACGCCCAAAATACTACCACTACTTCAAGTGCTAAAGCCGCCCCAGTACTTGACTACGACTATTTATTTTAAATGTTTTGTGATATTTTATTGTTTATTTGAATATAGAACAACAAAAACAACAGAAATAAAAGAAAAGTATCGGAATAAAAGTAGAAAATAATGGAAAAAAAGAATTTTGAGCATATTAAGTTCAGAATAATTGTTCCATTTTGTTTATTGTTATTATGGTATTTTTTCCAGTACTTCACTTACTATTAATGCTACTTGTTGTACTTCTACTACGTGTACTGTTCTAGTAACAGTGTAACTTAATGCGAAATTACTTTCTGCTTATGGTCAAAACATAAAATATTCAAGTTTTGTTATGACCATCAAATATTTGAATAAACTAGTCTATATTTTATGTGAGTCGAGAGCATTTGAGTTGAATATTTGATTGAAGAGTTACAGTTTGGAGTCAGTATATAGAAAAGGAGAATTACAAGCCGTCTAAATAGTATTCTTATCAATAAACGTAAACTAAAGTGACTTCAGATTTAAAAGCCTTTCGTGTTTACGTCCTTGGCCCTGAGCAGACACATTTGTAGTGTGTGTACTGCGTTTCCTCGTCAGTACTTTGTCGCTGCCAGTACCGCAGTAGGACTGCTTCTCGTCAGACTTGTGTTTTGCGAGTGAGGCGAGCCGTCGCAGGTCCGGACGTACTCGATGCAGTCGCCGTTTCCACACTCGAACTCGTCGATGTTGTTACAGGTCGTGTTCAGGGCTGAAAGACAAACAGAGCGAATGAGAAACAGAGAGAGCTCATTGTAAACTTACTTGCCAAAAACTACTGCCAAACTACTGCCAAACTACTGCCAAACTACTGCCAAAACTACTGACCAAAGCAACCTTACTGCCAAAGTACTGCCAAAGTTACTGCCAAAAGTACTGCCAAACTACAGTCAAACTACTGCCAAAACTACTGCCAAACTACTGCAATCAAACTACTGTGCCAAGGAAGTACTGCCAAGACTACATCGAACTACTGCCACACAAGTACTGCCAAACTACTGCCAAAACTTACAGTCGAACACTGCCAAAATACTACAGTCAAAAAACTTACTGCCCAAGCTACTGTCCAAACTATATCAGTCAACACTGAGCTGCCAAGAACTACAGTCAAACTACTGCCAAACTACTGCGCCACAACTACAGTCATATATTGCTGCCAACAGTTACTGCAACATACATGGTCGAACTAAACTGCCGAATACTACTCAGATAGCCAGATAACCATAGCGTACTCGACCAAAACCAACGTGAATTTACTGCCAACTCAGTACTAACCAAACTACAGTCAAAAGCGATAGCTGACAACACCCATCAAGCTACTGACAAACTTACTGCAAAAGTACTGACAAACTACTGCCAAAACTTACTGCAAAGGGGGAGGTACTGCCAAAACTGACTGAACAAAGTACGCCAAACTTCAAACAGCAAACTGCCAAATACTGCAAAAGTACTGCCAAACTACCAAAGACGCCAAACTTTCAGCCAAGCTACTGCAAAACTACTGCCAAACGTTACTGCAAAAAGTACTGCTAAAGTATTGCCAACACTACCAGTTCAAACTACTGCAAATAGTGTACTGCCAAACTACAGTCAAACTACTGCCAAAGAACATTGCCAAACTACTGCCAAAAGTACTGCCAAACTACTGCAAAAGTACTGCCAAACTACAGTCAACTACCTTACTGCCAAAGTACTGCCAAGAGTACTGCCAAAGAGTACTGCCGAAAGTACAGGCCAAACTCACTGCCAAAGTACTGGCCAAACTAGCTGCCAAACTACTGCCAAAACTACTGCCAAACTACTGCAAAGAGTACGGGGCCAAACTTACTGCCTACCTGACTACTGCACGAGCTGTCCACAGATAACTGCAAGAGACCAAAAAGTATTGCTCTCAACTACCGTTCATAAACTACCTCGCATACACAGTCGTAACTGACCGACGAACTTACAGTTCAAAAACTGACTGCAAGAAAAGCTAAGCGTGCCAAAATACAGTCAAAAACTTACTGAACCAATGTGGAACGGAGGTAAACCTTGCTAAGGACATATACAGTCAAACATATCTGACCAAAAGTACTGCCAACACTACTTGCCACAAACCTTACTGTGACCAATTACTATACAAAAGATATAAGACCAAAACTACTGTACCCAAAACTTATCTGCCTCAATGCAAAGTACTGCCAAAATGGCCAGTATTGCCAAATCTATACACATGGTAGAACTACTGCAAAAGTACTGCCAAAACTTAAGATTCCTCAACAAACACTACGCAAAAGTACTGCAAAACTACAGTCAAACTACTGCCAAAGTACTGCCAAATTACAGTCAAACTACTGCAAAAGTACTGCCAAAGTACTGCCAAACTACTCAAACTACTGCAAAAGTACTGCCAAACTACTGCTAACTACTGCCAAGTACTGCCAAACTACAGTCAAAACTATGCTGTTCAAACTTACTGCAAACTGCAGTACGCCAAACTTACTGACTAAACTACTGCCAAACTACAGTCAAACTACTCGCCTAAATGTAGTACTTCTAAAACTTCAGCCTACTAACTACTCCAAACTACTGTCAAACTACTGCAAAAGTACTGCCAAACTACCAAACTACTGCCAAACTACCAAACTACTGCAAAAGTACTGCAAACTTCTAGCCAAACTACTGCAAAAGTACTGTCCAAATATGTATCTCCAAACTACTGCAAAAGTACTGTCCTCCCAATGTACTACTGCAAAACTACTGCAAAAGTTACATATGCACCTCAAAACTACTGTCAAACATGAGTTACTGCCAAAATACTGCCAAACAATAACTGCCAATGATTGAACGTTGCCAAAAGTACTGCCAAACTACTGCAGACAAGTACTAGCCCAAACACTTGTCAAACTGTCCAAAGTACTGCCAAACTATACCCAGTTAACTACTGCCAAAAAACTGCTGCCAAACTACTGCAAAAGTACTGCCAAACTACTGCAAAAGTACTTCCAAACTACTGCAAAACATCTGCCAAAGTACTGCAAAACATCTGCCAAACTACTGCAAAACATCTGCCAAAGTACTGCCAAACTACAGTCAAACTACTGCAAAACTGAAGTACTTCTAAAACTTCAGACCCAAAAACTACTGCCAAACATGATCTGCGCTGCTAAGCCAAACTACTGCCAAAAACTACTGCTTTATAAGAACTGACACAAAAGTAGACTGTCAAACTACGGCCAAACTACTGCCAAAGTACTCCTACTTTAGGGTTTTATTGATAATGTGTGTTATACTTTGCTGGACTTTAATATCTGATATAAATCTCTGGACTTTAATTAAATGTGTGCGACGGTTTATGATCTGCAGCAGAACTAATAATGGTCAATCAACTCGCTGAAGTTAATCAATGCAAACGGTGAAAAAGGAGTCTCGTTCCGTTTTGCTAATCACTGAAAGATAAAGCTGAAGTGTGGAGTTTGTTACCGATGCAGGAGTTGTCCTCCAGAAGCTTCCTGTCGCCGCGGCAACTGCAGTTGACTCTTCCATCTGAGGTGAGCAGACACAGGTCCTGACAGCCGCCGTATCACCGGCACTGAGAGAACTCAACACTGAGCAGAGGGCCCGCTCGCAGAGCTGAGTTAGCAGACGACACCGAACAGGACAACAGCGGACCAACAAGACCAGACAACCAGCAGACAACCAGACTACAGACGACTACAGACAGATCGACAACAGACAGACAACACAGGACAGACAACAGACAGAAACAGACAGCTACAGGACCGACAACTACAGACAGACAACGAGACAACAGACAGACAACACAGACAGACAACATACAAGACTCACAGACAAAGACAGAAACAGACAGACAACGACAGGACAAAGACCAGAGCAACTAGAACAGTACAACACAGAGACAGACACAGCACACGACAAACAACAACCAGGACAGACACACAACAACAGCCACACTGACAAACACAGGCGCGGGACAACGACAGACAACAGAAGACAACAGACAGACGAACTAGGAAACACACAGTGACAGACACGACGCCAACACGACAGAACAACAACACAGACTCTAAGACCAACGACGACACCACGACATAAACGAAGACACAGACAGACAACTGACAACACGGAGCACTGACAACTAGCATGGTAAACACAGACAACAACATACCACAGGAAGACAACTGACAACACAGGGGGCACAGACAGACAGACACAGACAGACAACAGGAGCGACAGACAACACAGACAACAACGACACAACAACAGACAGACAACAGACGACAGACACAGACAGCACAACAGACAACAGACAACACAGGACAGACAACACTCAACAGACAGCAGCCAGAGGACAGACAACAGACAGATCAACACGAAGATCTAACAACAACAGAACTTCAGCAGACCAGTCACAAACCAGGACAGGAAACGATCAGCGCACACTAGACAGACAACACAGACATCTACAGACAACAGCAAGCAGTCAGACAAGACAGAACGACACACAGACAACAGCACATCAACAAGAACAGACACGCCACAGACACAACACACAGGACGCAACAGGACAGACACTGCAACAGGAAGCACAGGAGACAACACAGGACAAGGACAACACACAGCAACATAGAAGACATACAGACAGACAGACGACAGGACAGACAATACAGGACAGACAGACAGACAACAGGATAAGACAAAGAAGAAAAAGAAAAAAAGAAAAAAAGACAAGAAAAAAAAAAAAAAGAAAAGAGAACAATAAGAAAAAAAAATAAAGAAAGAACACAGGAAAAAAAAGAAAAAACAGAAAAGAATAAAAGAAAGAAAAGAGAAAAAAGAACAAAGAAAAAAAAAAAAAAAAGAAAAAAAAAAAAAAAAAGAACAAAATAATGTAAAAAAGAATGAAATATAAAAAAAAAAAAATAAAAAGAATAAATAATAATAAAGAGAGATGAAAGAGATAAATTATATAAAATAAAAATAATAAAAAGAACCAAAAATAGCAAAAATAAATAATAAAATATATAAAGAAATATATATAAAAAAGATAAGAATGATAGATAGAAGAATACAGATAGAACCCCAGGAAAGATAAGGAAAGATAAGAACCAGTCAGACAGAATATAAATAAAAAAAAAGATAAAATGACATGCAAGATAAGAATAGAAAAGAATACCAAAGATAGAACAATGATAGCTGTTATGAGTAGACCCGTGCAGTGACTCGTATAGTGAGGTAGTAACCCGTCGGCAGTGAACTGTAGTGAGTAGACCCGTGCAGTGACTGTAAGTAGAGAACGTCAGGACGAGTTGAGTGACGTATAGCCTGGTATGACCCGTTGCCAGTGACATGTAGTGGTTAACCCGTAAGTGACTGTAGTGGAGTAGCCCCGGCAGTGACTTTGTATGACGTAGACCTGATACTGTATGAGTAGCCTGCAGTGCTGTGTGAGCTAGATAGACCTGAGTGACTTTAGTAGTCGCATGGTACTGTAGTGAGTAGAACCCGTGAAGTGACTGTATGTGGTAAGAACGTGCAGTGACTGTGTGAGTAGACCTGTGCAGTGGGACAGTGTTGAGTAGGGCCGTGCAGAGTGCTGTCGTGTGAGTGACCCGTGAAATGACGTGTATTGAAGTAGACCATGCCAGTGACCTGTGAGACCCTTTGCAGTCTTGCAAAGTGACTGGTAGTCTAGTGATTAATTCCACTGCAGCGACTGTAGTAAGTGGTAGACCCGTGCAGTGACATGTAGTGTAGGATCCAGCATGACATGTAGTTGAGTGACCGTTTGCCAGTTGATGTAGTGTGTAGACCGTGCACGTGGTGCGTAGTGAGTAAGACCCGTTGCTAGTGCTATATGAGTGGCCGTTGCAGTGCTGTGTGGTTGCCCGATGCAGTGACTGTGACGTGAGTTAGACGCTGCATGACTGTAGTGGTAGACCCGATGCAGTGTTAGTGGGAGTGACGTGCGAGACATGTAGTGAGTAGACCGTTTGCAGATGACTGCTCGTGGTATAGTGACCCGTGCAGTTGACTGTAGTGAGTGACCCGAGCAGTGACTTGGTAGTGAGTTGACCCGTGACTTGTAGTGGTAGACCGTGCAGTGACTGTAGTGGTAGACCCGTGCGTGATGTAGTGGAGTGACCCGTGCGTACTGATAAGTGGCTAGACTCCCGTAGTGACTGTATGGTAGACCCGTGCAGTGACTTGTAGTGAGTTAGGCCCGTTGCAGTGACTGTCGTGAGGAGTAGACCCAGTGAAGTGACCTGTAGTGAGTAGACCGTGAATGATGGTGACCCGTAGTGACTGTAGTGAGTGAGAACCGTGCAGTGACTGTTAGTGAGTAGACCCGTGCAGTGACTCTGTAGATGATTAGATCCATGCAGTGACATGTAGTGAGTAGGACCGATGCAGTTGACTGTAGTGATTAGATCTGGAGTGACGTGTGTGAGTAGCACCGTGCCAGTGCAATTGTAAGGTGAGTAGACCCGACTTTTTGACCCGTGCGGACTGTAAGTAGTAGCCCGTGCAGTGCTGTAGTGGTAGACCGTGCAGTGATTGTAGTGGTAAGACCCGTCTGCCAGTGACTGTATAATGCAGTTTGACGCCGTCTATAGCAGTAACTGCTCAGTGAGTTGCCCGTGAGTGACGTGTAGTGAGTAGGCCGTGCAGTGACTGTAGTGAGTAGACCAGGTGAAGTGACTGTAGTGAGTTAGGCCCTGAGTGACTGTAGTGAGTAGACCCGTGCAGTGACTGTAGTGATTAGATCCATGCAGTGACTGTAGTGAGTAGACCCGTGCAGTGACTGTAGTGAGTAGACCCGTGCAGTGACTGTAGTGAGTAGACCCGTGCAGTGACTCACAGCTGTTGGTGTCGTTGGCGACGGCTATGATTCCCATTGGCTGCTGGGGGATGTCGGCCCGCAGCACCTTCATCTCTCCTCCTGTGTATTTATCGGCCCTCAGCACCGCCCTGCGGACCCAGTCCGTCCAGAAGAGGTAGTCTCCATACACGGCCAGGCCGAACGGGTGCACCGGCTCGTTCTTCAGCACCACCTGCAGGGGGCGACAGTGTTAATGAGCTCGCATATATATTGTCCCATGTTCTGCTCTTTGATCCTTTGGGCCCTCGGGCCATGGCTGTCCCACTGAACATCTATAATCCTGATGAAGACCAAACGTTGGCACTCACGTAGCGCCGGCTGCCGTCGTACTCGCAGCGTTCGATCTTGTCCAGCGTGGCGTCGGAGAAGTAGAGTTTCTCGGCTCGGTGGTCGATGGCCAAACCGTTCGGGGTCAGGACGTCGGAGCCGATGATGATGATGACGTTTGCTCCGTTCAGAGTGGCTCTCATGATGCTGGGAAACTGCTCGTTCCAGTTCGTCCAGAACATCAGGCTGTGGGAGGAGTTTAGGATCATCTGGGTGCCTTCACACTTAAACATTCATCACATCAAATAGGGACGACACCAGGACTAAACCCAAAACTAAACCTGGACTAGACCGGGACTAAACAAGGACTAGAACAGGACCAAACCAAATCGGGTCAAAAATGGGCTCAATTTAGGACCAAAAAGAGGCCTGTTTTGTATTGAAGCGAGTTGAAAACACGACTCCCTCAGGTTTGAGAACGCGAGCCCGACGTCGCTCACCCCTGACACTCATCCAGGACGAAGGCTCGCGGGTGGTCGTCTCCGGACATGGTGACCACCGTGTGCCGGTCCATGGCCCCCCAGCGGCTCTGGTCCACCGTGTGCCGCGTGATGGTGGACGTGGTGTAGCTGGTCCAGTACAGCATGTCCCAGGCCCGATGGTACGCCAGGCCCTCCACCGAGCCCACGTCTGCGGGGGAACAGGGGGACTGTTTAAGTTTACGGCCGCAGAATAGAAACGTGCAATAAAAAACAAGATAAATAACAGACTTTGAGCTAAAACACTGGGCAGGAAGAGCAAAAAAAAAAAAAAAAATCTCTGCTGTACGCTAAGTAACCATGGTTCCGTGTACGGTGCAGCGTTTGGACAGAATAAACGGATTCTCCTGCTTCATCTCAGCACCGGTGAGGAGCGTCCGGCCAGGCGCGCTCAGGAGAACCTGCTGTGAGTTAAGTCTATTGAACGACTCTAACGTTTTAGGTCCTATTTGGCAGAATTTGGCCCCATTGTTTTCTGTGTTTTGGTTTAGGGCCTGAGGATGGCGTTGTAAATTGGTGACAAATTGTACCCACTTCTCTGTCTTTCCTCGTTGACTCTTCATCTCATCTGGTCAGTGGCTCTGAGGTGTTTCGGTCTCTTTTGTTTTGCGTTTGTTTTGCAGCTTGAGAGTTCATTTTTATAGCATGTGGACAAAATGGAATAAATAAAGAAAAAGTCCAAGTCTAAGGGGGATTGTATATTATTTTACCGTATGAAAAGTACAAAAACGTTGGCTTGGCAACACGTTTCGATGGAGGAAAATGAAACGCTTCAGCCTCGTGACACTTTATTGACGAATGATCTTCCTCTGACCGAGTTCCCGTTTCGAGGCGTTTTCTGCGCGTGTTTATTTTGCCGTGAGCGGGGTCGTCCTCCACATCCTCTTCTGCTCGCGGATATCAGCGGCCGTGGGGGGATTTACGGCCCCTCGAACCCGGCCCGTCGCGCTGATGGGCTTTTATGACAAATATCAGCGGCGCGCTCGGATCCCAGCGCCTGCTATCGCTCCGCCGTCCGAAGCGCTTGTTTGTCCTGCGAGCTTCATTATCTGCTCGCGGCGCGGAGATAAGTGCGCGGGAATGCAGAAGTGCTCGAGTTCAACGGCCGCGCCACAACCGTACGCGCTAATAATGGACAAATGCATGAATGAGCCCAAGTAGAAATATTGAGTACGCAACAGAAACTTCTACTTACGCGAGAAAAGTCCTTGTTTCAAGTTGGATTACATTTGTACGCTTGCTAAGTGGCTTTAACGGCTTTAACGGCTTTAACGGCTTTAACGGTTTGTGCTAATTGTGCGTAAAATTCAAAAAGTGAGACGCAAAAAGGTTTCATTAATATTAAAGCTGCAACAAACGATTAGTCAATTATTTCTATTGTACATTGAGACTTTTTAAATACATTATCGACCAAATAACGGCCTCTGTTTTAGGGTCTGTTTAGTCCAATCCGCTTCATTGAAATAAACGATACAAAAATAAAAAACAACAACAAATAAACAATTGCTCAACCAGTGCTCATAATAATACAAATAATAATAAATAAAACCCAAAAACAATAAATTATAGCTAAAAAAAAAAAGCACTCAATTAAAGAAAAAAGATTAAAAAAAATAATTTTTAAAAAGTTTTAAAAGTCCAAATAAATATGATAATGAAAATACGCTGTTACGATTATTGTCTATCATCGACTCATCATGATTAGTGGATTCATCGTTGCAGCCTTAATTCATGATAATAATGATAGTGATAATAATAATAATAATAATAATAATAATAATAATAATAATCATTCATTCATTCATTTTCTACCGCTTGTTCCCGTTTTGGGGTGACTGGAGCTTATCCCAGTGACTTTAGGCATCATAATAATAATAATAATAATAATAATAATAATAATAATAATAATATTTTTTATATCGTGCTTTTCCTCAAAGTCACAAAAATGTATGAAACAAACGATACAGAAAATATAAAAACACAACTCTCACTACTGATACTACAATTGCAGGTGCTGCTCTTTCTACCACCAAAAACTACGAGTACTTCTGTCGCTGTTGTACAAATACTTCACATCGTGGCACTACTTCATGCTCTACTTCCATGGAGCGCCAAAGTAACCGGTTGCAACGACATCACACATGAGAAAAAAAGGCCAGTTGTGTCTCTCTGTAGCCCCGCCCACTGAGCAGAGGTCGGCCAATGGCAGAGCCGCTGCAGTCGTCGGTCCAGAGTTCACCGTTCTCTCTCTCTCTCTCTCTCGTTCCGTCCATATCTTTCAAGCCGTTCTCTCTTCGCACACGTTCTTTCCACAATCGCGGCGTTTTCCTCCACAGTTCTCTCACTCGGGAGGAAAAACCCGGGCGCGGATTCATGAACGGACCGGACCGAGGGGCAAACCAGGGGCAAACCAGGGGCAAACCAGGGGCAAACCAGGGGTCGCCGGCTGCTCTGAGGTAACGGCAAAAACGGGTCATTCAGCCGTGGTCAGGGGAAATCAAGGCGTTTGAGTCGTACGGCTGAATTGCACTTTTAAGTTTTTTTAAGTTTTCATTGCGATACTTTTGCGCAATAAGCAGGTCAAAAAAATAAGAATTAACCAGTTTAAAATAATTAAAGTAGCATAAAAAGACAAAAAAATGCTTCAAATAATGTTTTTTTTTTTTTTTTTGGTCGAATTAAATACTATTAATAATGACTTTCAATGTGAATTTCCAGAACGCGACTCAGAGTTTTAATCAGTAATGATACTTTTTCTTTTATTCAATATTCGTTTTGTCAAATCTCATTCTGATTCACACCAAAACAAGTCCGAACCAACACTGGGACCAAACTGGTTCTGAACTGGGACCAAACTGGGACCAAACTGGGACCAAACTGGGACCAAACTGGTTCTGAACTGGGACCAACACTGGAACCAACAATGGGACAACACTGGGACTAAACTGGGACTAAACTGGGACTAAACTGGGACTAAACTGAGACTAAATTGGGACTAAATTAGGATTAAACCTGGGATTAACTCTGGACTAGAACTGGAATAGAGTCAGAATCAGGACGAAACCAGGATTAAACCAGGACCAAACCAGGACCAAACCAGGACCAAACCAGGACTAAACCAGGACTAAACCAGGACTAAACCAGGACCAAACCAGGACCAAACCAGGACTAAACCAGGACTAAACCAGGACTAAACCAGGACGAGGCTCACGTTGGTCGATATTCGTGATTCGGCTTAAACGCAGGTGAATCTGTGCAGGTATTTCCGCGTATCGACCGATTAACCTTTGACTCGTCGCCGAGGCTCGTGCTATCTGCACTTTTACAGTGAACACACAAAACCTTTCATATGTTTACGGTAGCAAAAAGAGGCGTGACCGGCCGGTTTAAGATAAAAGTAATTGTATTCATATAAAATACAAACGGACTAATGTATGAAGTAGTTAGAGGAGAGCGGCACATCTGAAAGAACTGGTAATATGTTCCTGGTTCTTCTTGGAACTTGGGAACTATGCAGCAACGACACGTTCCTGATAAGATATATGTTCACAACGAGAACTCAAGCGTCTGCAAACGAGGTCCATGAACGCCACACGGAAACACACAAGATGTTCAAACGCACACGGCCTGGTCCTGAACCACAGACACACAGTGTGTGTGTGTGTGTGTGTGTGTGTGTGTGTGTCGGGAGAAGCAGAAGCAAGTCCCATTGTTATGAATGTTCAGAAATCATTTTAGTCCAAAACAGAAAAGCCGAGGGAGAAACTGGACCTCAATCAGGACCAAACTATGGACTTGAACTCACGTGGTTCTGGTAACATATCGAGAAGTGGTCAAACTGCCCATTGTAAACAGTTTTGTTGTTCTGCTGTTGTTTTTTGAGGTGAAGTATCGACTGAAGTCCAACAAGTCCAAGACCCTTCTATCAAGCCACTCTGACGGCTGCAGACCATAATCTGGCGGGCCGCACCCTGACCGGTCTTATCTACGCTCGAACACTCGCCACCGCGCTGACCGCTTCATCTGTCTGTCCGCAGTCGCAGCATGTCCTCCGCTCTCCTCCTCCTCCTCGTCCTCGGTGAGTAAGATGCACCAGCGGCACGGCAACGGCAGCGACGCCGGCCTGGGGGACGTGGAGCGCGTTCTGGTGCCCATCCTGGACGTCCTGATACTGGCGCTGGGCGTGAGCGGGCACAGCGTGGTGGTGGTGATCCTGTGTGGACGCCGCAGGGCCACTCCCCCCGGCTCCTCGCCGCAGAACTCCGGAACTGGGACGGACGTCTTGCTCCTGGCCCTCAGCGCCGCCGACCTCCTGCTCCTCTCCATGCTGCCGTTTCACACCGCCGCGATAGCGCTCCAACACTGGCCGTTCGGCGACGTCATGTGCCGCCTGGTTGGGTTCCTGGGGTCCGCCTGCTCCTCCGCGTCCGTCTTCACGCTAGCCGCTTTAGCCGTTTCCCGCTATCTGACTGTTGTCAAGCCGGCGAAGGCGTACTTTCTGCTCTCCCCAAAACGAGTGTCTTTGGTCGTGTGTCTTCTCTGGATTCCCGCTTGTGGATTAGCCGTGCCGCAGCTCATTTTCCGATCGGTGGGAACTCCCCGAGGCCCGCCGGACGCTTGCTTTTTCTTCCTGTCGCACAGAGGCCAAATGATCTACGGACTAGTTCACTTTGTCGTCGCGTTTTTACTGCCACTGTTCACGATCGCAGTGGCATACAGCGGGATCTACGTGTTCCTGTGGGTGACCAGGCATCAGGCGAGGGCTCCTCAAGTCGAGCGCTATCAGAGTAAAGTCACACAGACGTCGGCCATGTTGGTCTTGGCGTTCACGGTTTGCTGGCTGCCTTCGTACGGACTCACGCTCGCCCTCGTGGCAGATGAAACGTCGGGCGCAACGGGCACGTCGCCGCGGTACGGGCCGTTCAGCGTGTTCGCGAGACTCATGGCGACCTCCTCGACGGTGGTCAACCCCATTTTGTACGTGCTCATGTCCCAAAAGTTCAGAGAGGACCTGGCGAAACTGTTCAAGAGGAAGGGGCGAGAAGGCAACGGGGTGGTGGCGATGGCGGCGGCGTGACGGGCGGTCGCGCTAGCAGCAGTTAGCCAGTGCGCGCCACAGAGATCTCCAGAGAACATACAGATGCTGAAAGTGACTTATGGAAAGGACAGTTGTATTCTGATATTAAAGACCACCGTGAACATGAAACTCCACTGTATTTTGTTTTTCCACATCACAAAACAGGACCTTTGACCCCCGGTTTTAAGGGATATCCATGCATCGTATCGTAACGGCATTGTGATCCGCATCGTGGACTCCGTATCGCGTCGTCGGGTACAAAATCCAGCCCCCCGTAACCGTTCGATTCTCATGCTATTGATCACTTAGCGACTCGCTCGTCCAGTGAGGTTTGGAGGACTCTTGAGCCAGACCCCTGCATTTACGCTACATCCGTTAGCATGATTAGCCCGCAAAAAAAAACAAAAACAAAAAAAACGCGAGTTATGAATAATCCGGTGGGTTCGGGTGGGCACCAACCCATCGAGCTCATTCAGGTCGAAGCCTCATTTACAAAACCGTTGAGCGCGTAAACCTCAATGATTGGATAAAGCTGAGGATTTGCATGCTCTGTTAAGACGTGATGGAACGAAAACGCGCCCGGTATTTTCCACGCCACTCGGAAGCCTGGCGCTGTACGGCTGCTCTGATTGGTCTGCCGCAAAGTTCCTCATGTGCTACTTGAACTCTTGAGAGGAAAAATCAGGGCGTAAAAAAAAAAAAGCCCCCTCGACTGCACGGAGCAGAAGGGTTTACTGTTAGTTTAAGAGTTCCGATCTCGTGTGCTTCTGGTAAGACTCTGGTGGCACTAAACATCCTCTTTTACATGCGACTGGAGAGAGAACCAGGGAAATGACATCGACATCATGGAATAAACATGTTCTGTACTTGAATACGGTTCGTTCTATTTGACGTAACTTGAAGTGATAAATGATGAATGTCTTTGGGTGCGTGAGAAAAGGATCGTCGACTATCACTTCAGAATAACAGTGTTTGATTCTCCACGTTCTCTTGAGTGTTTTCTTTCTTTTCTTACAGGTAAACCGCAATGTTTGTTTTGAGGCTATTGCGCCTGTCAATCACACCTATCTAAAGTATTTGAGATTAGACCAGGGTCCAGGCTACGGGATGTCAAAAGAATCAATAATCCGACACTCATTTGAACAAGTTTGGATTTAAAAAAAAAACACATTAACAGAACAAAATGTGGCCTTTCCTGAACGTTTTTTAAACGATCTTGCACTTTATCAGAACTAGTGCGAGCTCACATGGGGAACATAATCCAAGAGCTGTTCTGTTTGGAACGTTACAGTCTGTTGTATGTCCTGACTGGCGAGGCTGTCGATACGTCTCTCCTCAGTGAAGAAAACTGATTTGTTTGCTCTTCAACGACGTCCAAAACAAGCAACACGAGACTGACTTTCTACTGCTCGGAACGGCTCGAAACGGCTCGGAACGGCTCGAAACGGCTCCAAACGGCTCGAAACGGCTCCAAACGGCTCCAAACGGCTCGAAACGGCTCGAAACGGCTCAGAACGGCTCGAAACTGCTCGAAGCGGCTCGAAGCGGCTCGAAGCGGCTCGGAACGGCTCGAAACGGCTCTGCGTGGCGTGAACCGCTGAGGGGGAAAGGGATGAAGGACATTACCGCTCCCGACCCGTGAGGTTTGCTTGTAAAACCGGTTCAAAGTAAAGAGAGCGGTGAACATTAACAGAGCGCCTGTGTTTTGTTACGTCGCCCCCCCTGGCGCCCCCCTCCCCGGGACCATCGGGACTGGAAACACACGCGCACTTTCATGTTGTGATAAACACGCAGATTTACAACGCGGTTTGACAACGGCGCGAAAGGCCGACGTGAACGAGCTGGAAAGTGTCAGTGAAGAACAGCTCCGAGAAACAGGGACTTTGATTCTGAGACGGACACAGGAGAGCAGTGGTCCGCAGCGGTCCGCAGCGGTCCGCAGCGGTCCGCAGTGGTCCGCAGTGGTCCGCAGCGGTCCGCAGCGGTCAGTTTACATCTTAGCATCTTAGAATTATATCAAAGACAAAGTAATTCATGTCGACTAAAAAGTACAGATTGTGACTATTTTTGTTCACTATTTACAACTTAAAAGTGCATAGAGATAAGCCCCGCCTCTTCATAGAGATAAGCCCCGCCTCTTCATAGAGATAAGCCCCGCCTCTTCATAGAGATAAGCCCCGCCTCTTCATAGGGATAAGCTCCGCCTCTTCATAGTGATAAGCCCCACCTCTTCACAACGATAAGCTCCGCCTCTTCATAGTGATAAGCCCCACCTCTTCACAACGATAAGCTCCAATAAGTGTCGAGTCTCAGTTGCAGGACAAAACAGGACGAACTCAAACACGCAGGAATCAAAATACAACTTTGAGTGAAATAATGATGAGGAAACACTGCTGTAACGAGGTTAAAGCCGAATATTTCCTTTTAAAGTTTAGTTTTGGTCAGAAAAATGTGAAGCTAACAATAATAAACAATTGACTACGTCTCGGCTAAAATGAAAATAAACGTACGGCTTCGCCCCAACCTGGTCCTTAATAACTAAATCATTTTGCTTGACATTCAAACTTCAGAACTGACTCTTTCCTCTCCAGACTGTGGCGGTTGACGTGGTTGACGTGGTTGACGTGGCACCGGCGCCTCATGTTTTTTTTAACCAAGGTTCTCTGTCGTTTAAAAGACCCAGACGCCGACGACGGCATTGACCAAACACAAACAGAACGGGCAATAAGAGTTTTATGGAGCTGCTGCTCGGGGAAATGACAGTTACCACAAAATCAATATTCTGAATGCAACGCACAACATCGTCTCGTAAAATGTGAAATGGAAGTCTGAAACAAATAAAACGTGCCCGAGCAGCTGAGGTCCGTGTGAAGCCCCCTGTGTGAGCTTCGCTTGGGCCCGTGAGCTTTACCGGACGGTGCAGCGTGACATCGGGGACGAGTCTGCGGAAGCCCCGTTTGTTTTGGGTCGTTTTGGGGCGCTTCACCATTGGCTTTCATCCCAACCACAGTGCCGCGCTGTGATTGGTCCACTGGCGGTTCAGACCCAATCACAGAGCCCGACAAGACGGAGTTTGTGTACAAAAGATTGCAAGAATCCATCTTTGTGGCGAGACTGAAAATGATCAAACCCGTGGACATGAAGTTATTATTGTTTTGTTTGTTTTTTGCTATTTTGATGATGTCATATTATTTATTTATTCTTTGATAGATATTTTTGGTTCATTTCTCGTCGGTCATAAAAGGCAGTCAAAAAGGCAAAAAAACAGAATTAATTTTACAGAGCAAAAGGCTGAAGTTTGACACTTATTTTGGCTCATTTCTTTTAACTTAAATTATGACATACAAAAAAGCATCAAATCAGCGAGTTCATAACTATAAACATCACATGGCGGCGCAAACACAAACGGCACTCACTCTCCACCACCGTCTTGCGGTCCGATCCGTCGTCGCTGATCTGCTGTATGTTCCCGAAGTGGATGTCGCTGAAGAAGATGCGGTTGGCCCCCTTCCCGCCGCCGCCCCGGTAGTCGAACGTGAGCGCGATGACGTTCTTCATGTGGTCGGGGTCCTCGAAGGGCTTGATGGGCGCGTTGAGGTTGTTCTCGTCGGACAGGTGGACGCTCTTGAGGATGGTGCGCTCCGAGTACAGCAGGTAGCCGTCGTAGTCGCTGCAGCTCTGGCCGTCCTCCGCCAGCATGCCGTGGGCGCAGGCGCAGGTCCGGGCGCCGTTGCCGCGGTACAGGCACAGCTGGTGACACCCGCCGTTGTTGATCTTGCACACGTTTGCTCCTGCGGGCCAAAGTGGGACAGGTTCAAAGGCGGCGATAATAATGGGTGATTTCAATGTAAATATGCACAACAGTCACCTCATACTAAGACATTCATTATGATGATTTATTGCGATATTGGGGGGAGACTAACGGTACTACTGAAGATTAGGGTTGTCAAACGTATCGAAAATCAGATACTAATCGATAATAAAGCTAGTATTGAAACTAGATACTCATTTGAACAAGTATCAATACCAAAAATATCACATTAACAGGACAAAATGTGGTCTTTCGTGAACAGTTTTAGAATGATTTTGAATTTTGAGTGTAATCAAGAACAATGTTTCTATAACGTAAGTACTTATTGTGTTGAGAGTGTCAGTCTATTGTGTAAAGTTGTGTCCTATACTCAAATCGGTATCGAGAACCCGAGAAATGGCTGAAATTATGTGGGCCAGTATTTGCACTGTAGCATATCGGAAGTCGCTTGACTCTCTAGAAGAGGCCGATATTTTGTTTTTGGCGACCTGCGCCGAAAGAATACTCAAACAATTTTAGTGCGCGAAGGAGCAGCACAGAACGTGACCACACAGTTTGCGGTAAAACGGGACTGCGGCTGAGTTTGTACTAACTTCACACGACATCATTTGGTTGAAAATAATCCAACTCCGTCGCACATATCGCGCCACAAACATTCTGCAGAGCTCGTTGGCCGTCAGGTTCTCAATCTCTAATCATTACTAATCATTATGTAAGGTTAAAGTACCCTCTGTTAATCATCCCACCCAGTCACGCATCATCAAATATGGGGTCGCACAAAATATCCCCAACACCGTTTCAAGAAATGTGGTTAATACAATACAAAAACTACTGATGGATTCGCATTTTGTGTGAGAAATAACACACAAAATGCTCACCCAATCCAGAAGTGAACCAGAATGAAACCAGGACTAGACTAGAACCAAACCAGGTCTAAACTCGTGCTAACCCAGAATGAAACCAGTGAACAGGATTTTATGAGCCCCGTCTTAGACTAAAGAAGCCCCTAAAATGGAAGCAGACCTTAAGACTCCGGTGCAGATGATAAATAAACCTCTTCTGCCGTAAACATCCAGAACCTTCATGAGAGGTGAAGTGCGTGAGCGCCCCCTGCTCTTACCCTGCTGCCGGGCCTTGTTGAAAACCTTGATGTCCTTGAGCTGGACGCCGATGCCCGTCCTCAGAGACACCGAGTCCGTGGCGTTGTCTTTGCTCCCGCGTTTGATGGAGCCGTTGGCGTGGGTCCTGCGTCACGGCACAAAGAAACATGTTTCTGTTGTTCGGGTTCGGCCGTACGTCACCAAAGTCCAAAACAAGATGTGCTCAAAGAAATAGTGCTATTTCATCTACATTTTAACACACTTTTCACTACATTTTAACACACTTTTTGCAAACACACTTTTCTCTACACTTGAACACTTTTTTTGACACTTTAACACACTTCTTGACACTTTAACACACTTTTCTCGACACCTTAGCACACTTTTTTTAAACACACTTTTAGCTACACTTGAACACACTTTTCTCTGCATTTTAACACACTACTTTTCATAACTCTTTAACACACTTCTCTACACTTTAGCACACTTTTCTGTAACCCACTTTCTCTAGCACACTTTTCTCTACACTTTAAGACACTTTTCGCTACATTTTAACACACTTTTCCCTACGCTTGAACACACTTTTCTACTCTTTATCACACTTTTCTTTACACTTTACACTAACACACTTTTAGGGACACTTGAACACAGTTTTCTCGGCATTTTAACACACTACTTTTCATGACACTTTAACACACTTTTCTCTACGCTTGAACACACTTTTCTCGACTCTTTAACACACTTTTCCCTGCACTTAAACACACTTTTTTTTAACACTTTAACACACTTTTCCCTACACTTTAACACACTTTTCCCTACGCTTGAACACACTTTTCTCTACTCTTTAACACACTTTTCCCTGCACTTAAACACACTTTTCTTTACACTTTAACACACTTTTCCCTACGCTTGAACACACTTTTCTCTACATTTTAACACACTTTTCCTTACATTTTAACACACTTTTCCCTACATTTTAACACACTTTTCTCTACATTTTAACACACTTTTCCCTACATTTTCCCTCAATTTTAACACACTTTTCCCTACATTTTAACTCACTTTTCCCTACGCTTGAACACACTTTTCCTTACATTTAACACACTTTTCCCTACATTTTAACACACTTTTCTCTACATTTTAACACACTATTTCCTACATTTTCCCTAAATTTTAACACCCTTTTCCCTACATTTTAACACACTTTTCCCTACATTTTAACACACTTTTCCCTACGCTTGAACACACTTTTCTCTACATTTTAACACACTTTTCTCTACATTTTAACACACTTTTCCCTACACTTCAACACACTTTTCTTCACTATCCATCAATAAGTAACAAAATGTAAACTAATGCTGGAATAAACACGTGTGACATGATTAAAAGCTCTTAAAAGCATGTGCTGTATGTCTCTTCTGATGCATTTGCTCTTTGTCCTGAAATATAAATGAAACGAGAACGTCCGCGTGTCACGTGTTTGTGCAGTGAGTGAAATACTTTATACTTATGTACTTTTGTTCTGTGGTGTCTGACCTGTCGCTCCAGTAGATGAAGCCCTCAAACACAGACACAGAAAACATGTCCATGTTGTTGTTGGCCAGGACCACCTCCCTGTTCTCCCCCGTCTCCAGGTTAATGCGCTCGATCTTATCTGTCCGAGCGTCGCACCAGTACAACAGGCCGTCCTGCGCGACACGGACACACACACTTAGGAAACACACTTTTCCTCTGTAAACCAGTGGATATAACTCTGGAAACGCCATTCAGTCACACAAGGAAAAACGTTTCAGACATTTTCCTCGAACTAAAACCTCATTTGAGATATAAAAATACAAATATCTAAAACTTTGATCAGGGCAAATTTGATTTGTGAATGAAAATTGAAAATGTTTGATTATTATTATTATTATTTTTTTTTTTTAAATAAAATGATTAAATTCAAAATGATTTAACAAATTTTAGCATCCAAAGAAAAGAAAAGTAAAAGCACACAAGGTCCAAAGTAAAAGTCCCATTTAGTCCTGTTTATTTTTTTTTTCCAAATAAATACAATTATATATATATATATATATATAATATATTTTTTTTATTAAAAAAAATTATAATAAAATGTAATACAATTTAAAAAAAGACAAATTTTAAAATAATTAAATAAAATTAAATAAAATTAAATAAAATTAAATAAAATTAAATAAAATTAAATAAAATTAAATAAAATTAAATAAAATTAAATAAAATTAAATAAAATTAAATAAAATTAAAAATAATAAAAATAACAGAAAATGTTTGATTAGCTTCAAAAATGCATTTCTTTTTTTCTTTCACGCTGACTTTTTCTTGGGGTTTTTGCAGGTCAAGTGTGAACCCTGTACCTCGTAGTCAATGGAGATGCCGTTGGGCCAGCTGATACTGACGTTCACCAGGACGGCCCGCTGCGACCCGTCCAGACGAGAGCGCTCGATCCGAGGGTACTGCCCCCACTCCGTCCAGAACAGGTACCTGCAGCGGCACACACGCACACGCGCACAGACACACACACACACACGAGTAAGTGACCAGGAGCGTGGACGAGGTGGAGCAGGAGAAGCCAAAAGAAACCGGCAAATAATTCGATTTATTTGTTTGTTTTGGACCGTGAATGTCGTTTGAACTAAATCTTCTTTTAAACATAAATAGCAAATGTTACTGCAATCGTAACAATAACAGTTAAAGATGTGAAACCTGTAGTTTCGACCTCTGAATGTTAATCTCAGAAGAGACACTGCAGGACAATGAACACGTTTAGACATATAAATCAGAAACGTCATTTTACTCACATAAATGTAAGAAAAAAAATAATTACACGTTTTTCATCATCTTATATTTTCATTTTGTGTGTAAAAATTGTTAAAATTGCACATGGATTTAAATTCCTCGCCTCATTTTGTTGCCATATTGGATATAAAAACACACACAGGTGATGTTGGAATATCTTATTTACTGCCCGAGCAAACTAGATCTGACTGAGTAAAAAACTAAAGACAAGAAACACAAAAACAGCCCTCGAGTTCACAACGAACGCGGTGGATCCGGTGAAGCAACAGCCTCACACTCACGTTCAAGCAGAGGCCGTGCAGTGGGTGGAGCTATCGCAGAAACGGTGGGTGGAGCTATGGAAAAACCTCGGGACAATCACTGACTCAAAACTGCAGAGATCGGACTATTTTCTGCGTAAAACGGCTCTAATTCAAAGTGTTTTGTCCATAAAGACGGCACGATATCACATAATTATAAAGTTATTATTGTTTACGAGACAAAAACTAACGATTTATTCAAAACACCTGTTAAAACATCTTTAGTGTTTAGGAAGACTGTCACGATAGGTTCATTGTGAGGAAAAAGGTCAGACAAAACAAAAGTTCTTTACATTCAGGTCTATTTTTGGGGACGATAGATTCCTTTTTTTTCTAATTACACGGTACGATAATTAAAACACCAACTGTAAACAAATGGCACAAACAGTTGGGAATGATAATGAGTCATTCACGTTGCTTATTCAGTGGCGTACAGCGCAAATCTGACCAATAAGAAATGAGACGCAAAGAAAAAATACAGTAAATAATGTCCAACAAAAATATTGTAAAGTTTAGAATGAACGATAAATTGTTGTCATCTATTAATGCTCTTTTTAGTATTAGTGATTTACCAACACAAAATAATAACATGTATACCGTATTTTCCGGACTATAAGTGGCTCCGGAGCACGTTATTTGATCAAATCCAAGCCCGAGAACAGACATCTTGAAATGAGAGAACACGGTGAATTGGTGTCCGTATGCTAACGTAACATGTATGCTAACGTGTTAGCGACATGACGCGCAGACCTGTCGTAAGTGTCGGGTATGTTCACGTAACATGTAGCATAAAGAACATGCTAACAGGTTCACCAAAGCATCAGGATTACCCCAATCCACTATAATAATGTGTTCATAATATCACATATAAGTCGCTCCGGAGTATCGTATAGTATAGTAAAAAATACTTATAGTCCGGAAAATACTGTAAACAATACTCCTTTGTAATGCGAACTAAAAAAGACTTCATTTTGCGTCACGGTCAAAAAACGGTCACGATTCTTGTTTTTTTGGTCCTTCCGACCGCATTGTGACCCGAATAACCACGAGCGACCGAATTGCCGCGACATCGTTAGTGTCAGGTGGACAAACCCCGCCCCGTAGCGTCCCTCGCCTCGACAAACACTCAAATCAGCCAATCGTTTCCGTCCCCCCCACACCAAATCCCGCCCCCGCGGCGTGCGTCCGGGACTTGCCCTTTGGCCGGGTGCACGGTGATGGCGCGCGGCTTGTCCAGGCCCTGTGAGATCACCACGTATCGGAAGGAGCCGTTCAGCCGGGCCACCTCGATCACGTCGAAGCCCTGGTCCGTCCAGTAGATGTTTCCTAAAGGAGGAGAAACGCAAAGACACGTTTTCAAGTGCGATGTGTTGTCACGGCAAATATCACGGTAAATGAAATGAATAAAGACTGAAAGGGTGGGCTGCGGCTTGTGTTTCCATGGCAATGAGCGCGTTACTCCATACGGCACGGATACTTTGAAAATGCTCCTTTTTTTTGTGGAAAAAGACGGTCGTTTTCAACTCAAAATAACAGTCGTTTCTTTAAGTTTGTTGGTCTAAGTCTAGTTCTGATGAAGCTCAAAATCCTTGTAAAACTGTTCTGGAAAAGGTGAAGTTTTGTCCTGTTTATGTGATTTTTTTCATGTTTATGTGATATTTTTCATGTTGATGTGATTTTTTTCCAGTTTATGTTATATTTTTTCCTGTTTATGTTATTTTTGTCTTTCCATGTTATTTTTTTTTCTGTTTATGTGATTTTTTTCCTGTTTATGTGATTTTTTTTTCCTGTTTATGTGATTTTTTTTAGTATTGATACTTTATTTGTACTTGTTCAAATGAGTAACTTCACCCAACAAAGACAATTTTGTTAAGAAAAACATAAAAATTATTTGTCATTTAAGTATGTAAATTATTTTTTTGTTGTTGCTATTTTATTATTGATTAGAACATAGAACAAAAACACAACAACATCAGAGGAAAAAAGTAGAAAAAAAGAAGAAAAAAAGAAAAAGAATTACAGCATATTAAGCACATTGTTTTTTAAAATGTGTCTCTTTTCAAGTTGAGTCCGGAGGTTATTTTTTCCATTGTATTGTCATTAAATTAAATTAAATACATTCAAGATTATTTTATTTATGTTTGTCTTCTTCTTGTCAAGTTTAAATTCGTCATAAATACAAGGAAATTAAATGAAATATCTAGTTCCGATTCTATTTTTAGCATCGGTTAATATCTGATATTTGATACTTTTGACAACCAAAGCTGGAAATTACAATTATTTTAACCGATTAACATTCATTTCTATTAAACACATTATCGACCAAATGAAGGTGGAAATATGGACAAAATGGCTTCTGGATCAGAGAATATTTACAATAAAGTGTTTTAATTGAGGAAAATCGGAAATAGTTTATTCTTTATATAATAATACCACTGGCTACAAAAAGACGAATATAAGAATAGAAACTCTTTCTGATTTTCAACAATAACACACTTCCCCCAAACGTCTCCAATGCTCTGTTTGAAGACCCCCGGGGCGGCCCCCTCTGACCTGCGATCCAGTCCACGGCGATGCCCTCCACGCGCCCGATGCCGTTGGTCACCACGTCCTCTCTCCAGGTCTGGTCCCGTTTGGCTCGGCTGATGGTGCTCAGGCCCATGTCCACCCAGTAGATGGTGTCGTTGTCTGAGGAGCGGGAGCAGATCGACGCCAGGCCATATTTACATGCACCGTCTTCCAGTTTGTGTATTTTAATCTGATTTGTGTTGTTTTATCTTGTTTCAGAGTTATGATTGGGGCATTTCAGAATGACATCATGTTGTCTCCTGATCAGGGCGAAAATCTGTGGTAAAAGTGTCAAATTCTGTTTTGATGATGTGGAAAAACAAATGACAAACTGTACTTGGATGTAAATATGTGAGACACTGCATCCTTTTAACTTTAGATAGTTTTGTGTGTTTTGGTGATGTACTGGTGGTGTTCGGTGGTGTTTGGTGGTGTTCGGTGGTGTTTGGTGGTGTTTGGAGGTGTTTGGTGGTGTTTGGAGGTGTTTGGTGGTGTTTGGTGGTGTTTTGGTGGTGTTTGGTGGTTTTGGTGGTGTTTGGGTGTGGTTGTGGGTGCTTTGGTGGTGTTTGGTGGTGTTTGGTGCGTGTTTTGGTGGTGTTTTGGTGGTGTTTGGGTGTTGTGGTGTTGGTTTGGTGTTTGGTGGTGTTTGGGCTGATCCGTAATGGTTTGTGTTTGGTTTGGTGGTTATTGGTGGTTTGTTGAGGGTGTGTGTTTCGGTAAGGTGGTGTTTTGATGTGGTGTTTTTTGGTGGTGTTTGGTTGGCTGTTTTGGTGGTGTTTGGTGTGTTTTGGTGGTGTTCGTGGTGTTTGGTGGTGTTTGTGTTTTGGTGGTGTTGGTGGTGTTTTGGTGGTGTTTGGTGGTGTAGATATTTGGGGTGTTTGGGGGGTGGGTTTTTGGTGGGTGTTTTGGTGGTGTTTTGGTTTGGTGTTTTTGGGTGTTTGGTGGTGTTCATAGGTGGTGTTTTTGGTGGTGTTTGGTGGTGTTTTGGTGTTTGGTGTGTGTGGTGTTTGGTGGTGTTCTTGGTGTGTTGGTGGTGTTTGGTGGTTGTGTTTGGTGGTGTTTGTGGTGTTTTTGGTGTGTTTGGGTGTGTTTTGGTGGTGTTGGTGGTTGTTTGGTGTTTTCGGTGGTGTTCGTTGGTTCGTGTGGGTGTGATTCGGTGGTGGTGTTGTGGTGTTTGTGGTGGGGTTGGGTTTGGGGTGGTGTTCGGTGGTGTTCGGTGGTGTTTGGTGGTGTTTTGGTGGTGTTTGGTGTGTTGGTGGTGTTTGGGTTGGTGTTGTGGTGTTTGGTGGTTGTCGGGATGGTTATGTGTGCGTGGTGTTTTGGTGGTGTTGTGGTTTTGGTGGTTTTCGGTGGATTGTGTGTTGTGGTGGTGTTGGTGATGGTTTGGTGTGTTTGGTGTGTGTGTGGTGTTTTTGGTGGTGTTTGGTGGGTTGTTTTTGCTGTGATTTGGTGGTTTGTGGTGTGTATCTGGTGGTGGTTTTGGTGGTGTTTGGTGGTGTTGTGTTTTGGTGGTGGTTTTGGTGTGTGGGTGTTTGGTGGTGTTTGGTGGCTGTTTTGGTGTGTTTGGTCGGTGTTTTGGTGGTGTTTGTGGGTGTTGTGGTTTGGTGGTGTTGTGGTGTTGGTGGTGTTGGGTGTTGGGTGTGTTTTGGGTGTTTTGGTGTTTGGGTGGTGTTTGGCTGTTGGTGTGTTTGGTGTTTGGTGTGTTAGGTGTGTTGTGGTGTTGTTTTGGTGTTTGGTGTGTTTGGTGATGTAATGGTTGTGATTTGGTGGTGTGTTTTGGTGGTGTTTGGGTGGGTGGTTTGGTGGTGTTTGGTGTTGTTTTGGTGGGTGTTCTGTGGTGGTGTTGGTGTTGTTTGGTTGTGTTTTTAGGTGGTGTTCGGTGGTGTTTGGTGGTGTGTTTTGGAGTGTTGTGGTATGGTGTGTTCGTTTTTCGGTGGTTCGGTGGTGATTTGCGGTGGTGTTCGGTGTGGATGCGGTTGTGTTCGGTGGTGTTGGTGGTGTTTGTGAGTGTTGGAGGTGTTTGGTGCGTGTTTTTGTGGTGTTTGGTGGTGTCGGTGGTGTTCGGTGGTGTTGTTGGTGGGTTATGGTGTTTGATGTGTTTGGTGGTGATATTGGTGGTGTTTGTGGTGTTGGTGGTGTTTTCTGGTGTGTTGGTGGGTTTGGATGTTTGGTGGTGTTTGGTGTTTGATGGTGTTTAATGGTGTTTGGTGGTTTCGTGTGGTGTTTGATGGTGTTTATGGTGTTTGGTGGTGTGGTGTGGTTTGGTGTGTTTTGGTGTGTGTTTGGATGTGTTGTTTTAGTGGGTTGTGTGGTGTTGGTGGTGTTGGTGATGGTAATGGTTTGTGTTTGGCATCTGGTGTCTGGTGAAATCGGTTTTCCGTGCTGCATTACCAGCGTGGAGAGTCTATGCCCACAGCCAGAGAGGTGCCGGACACTGGCACAGGGCGTCGGACTTGTACAGCAGGGTCCAGAGGATGCCCGGATCCCCTCGTGGACCGAGTAAAGAGCAGGAACGAGCCCAGCGCTGCCGACAGCAGAGGAACGGCGTTCAGACCACCAGATATGGAACCAAACAACCCACAATAGGTAACAAGAAATACTGAGCATAATATATAATAGCTAATAATATCCACAGTCCAATCCAAACCACGTCTTAAACACAGTTACTTTCCTTATTTTACTCACACGGATCAAACATATAAACTCACAGATTTGAAACTTTCTCTATGAACACTAAAGACCATTTCCTGCAAATATTCTTCATAATCATGTCAAAAATCTGTCTTAATTGAGCAAATAATGTTTGATATGATAATCATCCACCCTCACGAGTGTCAGGTGTGCTCTTAGGCTGCTACAATTAAAAGGACACTCTCGGTTTGCTTTAATGGGTGGGTCTGGGAGGTCTGGGGTCGAGTCTGGGGGGGGTCTGGGTGGGTCTGGGTGGGTCTGGTGGGTCTGGGTGGGTCTGGGTGGGTCTGGGTGGGTCTGGGGGACGGGTCAGAAAACCAAAATGGCCACTGGGAAACGCGTCTTTTCTCCATGCCAGTCGAAGGTGCACAGTTCATCGCCGCGGTGACCTACCCTCGCAGGACTGCTGGCCGCGGCGCAGGCTGTACCCGGCCGTGCACATGCAGGCTCTGGAGGTGGGCGACGTGGGCAGGCACAGCTGGGAGCAGTCGCCGTTGTTAATGCTGCACAGATTACTGCCTGGAAACGCCAAAAGAAAAGAAAAACATGACCAAAACACGAGGCGGAATCAAAGACGAGGTCAACAACTGTTATACACATGTGTCCAGGCTCGGATAAACGCTGTCAAACAAGGACCAAGTGGAAAAAGTTGTTAAAGGGTCCGTGTTATGCTGAACGGACTTACTCCGGCGTTACTGCGGTCCCCTCATGGGTTCAAACTGTTTTCCATGTCGAAATTGGGCCAGTTTTAATGCCAGTAATCACATTATTTCAACTTATACGACAGGAAATGCCTTTAAGTTTAAAGTGCCCCCTACAGGTCGGACGACTCACTGAACTAAAACGCAGTTAAGTTTTATGTATTTAAAATGTTGCCAAAAGTGTAAAATGTCATCACAGCAAAGCAAATTTTTTTAGGTTTATAATTTCACTTCCTGTTTGTAATGGATGACATCACAGTACGAAATTACCCAGCAACCACTGGGCCAAAACTCATCTAATGTAACAATATTTAAAATTTGACGAATAAAAATATGTGAGAGCGACTTTATTTTGTTGAATTCATGTTTAGAGCGTCCAAAAAGTTTGTGTAATTTATGCATAAACTGGAATGAGAAATATTCCTGGTGTGATGTCACTTCCTGTCATTTTCTACAGCTTTTCCAACGTTTTCTCCACAAATACCTGCTCGATCGGTGTAAAACTATAATTTATATGTTCAACAGGTTTAAACACACCAAATAAAGTCAGAATTTAAACCTTTTTAAAACCTGTCGTACGTCACTTTAACAGGGACATATTAGGAAAAGTCGACTTTAATGAGCTTTCGTTATAACAGTATTTCCTCATCATTGACTGATTAAAAGTTTGAGTGATCCTGTAACGTATTGTAACTGACGCTCGAGTGCTCGGGGTCTATAAAGCGTGGGTTCAACATGTTTACGAACGTGCACTTTCCCTGTTAAAGTGACGTACAACAGATTTTTATTTTGACTTTATTTGGTGTATTTAAACCTGTCGTACAGATAAATGATAGTTTCACACCAATCGAGCAGGTATTTGTGGAGGAAACTTGGAAAAATCTGTAGAAAAATGACAGGAAGTGACATCACACCGGGGACAGGAAGTGACATCACAGCAGGGAAACTCATTCCAGACAAATTTTATGCAGAATTTACACAAAGAAACTACTTTTTTGACTCTTTAAACATGAATTCAACACAATGAAGTTCGCTGTCCAATAATGAAACAAAAGGTACATTAGTAGAATGTTTTGGCCCGTTTTGTGGTAATTCCTACTGTGATGTCCAATACAGAACAGGAAGTGACATAATAACCTAAAAAAAAATTCTAATGCTGTGATAACCTTTTTATAATTGTTTTAGCAAAACTGAAAAATATATTTATCTTCCCTGCATTTTAGTTCAATGAGTCGCTCAACCTGTAGGGGGCGCTTTAAGTTTGTGAGCGTATGGTAAAAAAACGCGTGCCCCGATCAACCAAGAAAAACAAAAGAGTACGATATATTCAGTCCGGAAGC